>APFE030327396.1:112956-151412 GCA_000404065.3 Pinus taeda | reverse complement strand
GGGGGTTGTAGCTCCCTTCCAGGAGAGACTGGAAAACGAGAGAGAGTTGTAGCTCTCTGCAGGTTGCAGCCTGCATACATGTAAAGGACTGCACCAGTACAAGACCATTGTAAAAGGAGTTTCTAATTTGAAAGAAGATAGAGACATATTGCAGCAGGTGGTTTTCACCCACATTGGGTTTCCACCTTATATTTTGTGTTCTTTGATGTGACTGTCTATTTTTCTTGTTCATGCTCATTGTTTTATGGTACTGATATGCAAAAATAATTCAAAGTATAAATAAGGAAGAATTGTTAAAAGGACTAGATAATACTGATTCACCCCCCCTCTCAGTATTATTTTCAACAGCTCTTAGGTATGGGCCCAACCCTAGTGGCTTAGGCCCCTCTTTTGTATTTGTATCTTCTTTTGGTTAAGAGTGCTTATTAGTTTCTTGAATTCCATTAGAAAATAACCCATCAAAATCTTGTGATTGCAACCTCTACCTTATCTCTCTCATGGGAGCATGAATAGAAGGATCTACAATCACAACCCAAAAATACTATTTTTATGATTTATTGGAAGAAGTATTATGTTAGTTATGTTGTTTTTCATGTGCTTATTGTAGCTTAGGACTTTAGTTATTGACTAGATCAAAGTTTTTGTCATAGATTATATGACATTCAAATTTAATTGATCTTTTCAACTACTAGTTATTTCATTTTATCAATGATAAAATGGTATATGCATATGATGATTGCAGGGATGTTTGGACTTAAAAGAAAGAACACCTTCACAACCTCCATCTTAGACCTCCTCACCCTCTTTTATGAATCCTAAATTATGTCCTAAAAGTTCTATTCTTGAGATAATTTTCCTAGACCATGTGGGCAGCTCTCCTAGTGAAAAACATGTCTTCAAAAGGCTCTAATCTTGGCTATGGGTTTTGTCCACCCTTCATCGATTTACATCAACCTCTATCCAACTTTCCATCCCTTGAACCCATCATTTTCACCTCCTAAACCTTCTCAGCAACCTTCTTGTAGCATTACAGGCCTTCTAGTCGCAATAGAGGGCACATGTAGCAACTTCTTGTAGCACACCCGTAACAACTTGTTTCCTCACCATTTTGATCTTTGCTACAATTTTTAGTTAGCTTAGAAGTAGGTTTACCCCCAGTTGTGATTCCATAATCAAGGGTAGCTCTTAGGTCAGTTCAAACCCTCCTTTTCCTTCACTACAAAATAGAATAATGTTAGTTTCCTTATAACAGATTTCACATAAATAGATCATTGGTTTATATGAAAATGTGAGCTGGATAGATGATACATAGAATCTTGATTTTTGATTTGGTAGGTTAGCTTCTTGTCTACAAGTAGATTTGGTATCTATATGGTTGATTGTAAGATAATGTAGTTCCCTTTCTGCAAGTAGTGTAACTCTTATCTTTTCATGAATTGATTCAATAACATTTACAAGTTGAAGTTCAAAAGAATTTTCCTTTTTATAATTAGAGGTAACTTTTAAATTTCACCTTCATTAGTAAATTTTTACTATAATTCAATAGGAGGAATGGTCTTGGAGCACTATTGATCAAGTGTCCTAATTGATGGTGGCATGAGTAGAATCCCATCTATTTTGCATATAACATTGTCACCTTGAAGTTTGTATGAACCCTGGGTTGATAAATAGAGTTGAGGAGCCCTTGGGAGTTGAAGCACTCTTGGTGAAATACTAAGGGTCACCCTTCAATACTAGGCACTGTTGAATCTTGATTGAAACTCACATTTCTCATGGATGAGAATTCCAATTAGGATGGTTACATGAACACAGGCACTTCCATGACTCTTTCAACCTGAGTGATGTAAATAATTGGGCTAGTTTCCAATTGGTTGTTTCAAAAGAAGAAATAAAAGCATTCGATCAAAGAAAAATGTACATAATAAGAAGGAGAGCATAATCTAGCTTTGAAATCTTATTTTCCAAAATTTCCAAGTGAAAAATGTGTGATCTAGTGTGTAAGTTGAGTAGAGACCCCACTAGAGACAACACATTGTTTCTTTCTTGTCTGAAGTTGTGGTTGTTGAATATATGGTGAGTATGTGTACACTCTTTCAATAATATTCTCAACACATTAGTTGGTATATCATTAAAATTTTGTGAAAAATAATCTTCATGCAACTACTAAACAATTATCAAAATCTAGTTCCATGCCAAATCCTGGTTGCACACATCAAATGCTTTACACAATTCATCTGTTCAAGTATTAAAAAATTGAACATAATTAAGGATGGTTAAGTACTTATCATTTGACAATTTAATTGACCTTAAATTGTTTACATAAATTATTGACCAAGGTTAGTAAGCTCATGAAGTGTAAGTGCATTGTATGTGCTAGAAACCTTTTATTCTAAATTAAATTGAGTTATTGGAATCTTCTATGAGTGAATTAGTTATTTCTAGAAAATAATATTAACTCTACAATGATGATCACACTCTCCTACTTTAAACCTACTTTTTCTTATAGAAATCTCACGCTCTGCTTTGAAATAAAAATATCGCACTTGATATAAATGAAAGCTAGTTCCACACTTTGCATAAGTAAAAATTATATATACACACTCAATTGCAAAAGAAAAAACTACTATTTAATCTCTTCACACATCTATACAAACAAAAATCATACTTGTAAGAAAACAGAATGAAATAAGCTCATGCTTAAAATATATTCACACTTGCTTGAATTATAGATCACTCATGCTTAAAATTTAACATCGAATTATGCGAATAAATCCTCTATCTATAATAAAAATAAAGTTCTGTCTAATTGATTAAAGTATAAAATCATGTCATTGCTTCTAAGCTCTATCCATGTGCATCCATAATATATGAAAAAAAGAAATGGTTAGTAAAGCGAACTTAATTTAAATATGGAAAAAACTAGAATTAAATTACTTAATCAAACAAACATAAATATTATTAGAATATAAAGAAATCCTATCTACTGAAAACGAAACATGAATCCTTACTGCTCGAGTGGGTCCTCCACAAGAAGAAGACAATCACGCTAATGATCAAGAACTTAACCACACATGGAAACAAAATGATTTTTTCATAAACAAGGTATTAAAAATAGATTTCAAATCCTCACTAAGGCATCCTTACTTAACATCATTTTTATTTTTGCTGAGAGGTCTAGTTATAAATATCATAGAAATTAATTTTTCAGAGCTATACTCCTAATTCGTATTGAAAAAAACTATATTTAACTTGAAAATAGAATGTACCATTATTCGCTAATGATTTTCTATTATCAAAGCATATCATGAGGCATAAATCTCGTTCTCGCTCCCCTATTGCCGATTACAGAGGTTGACTTTATCTTTGACGACATCACCGAGACCTTCTTCCATCAATCTAGTTCATGAGAGTAGGAGGAAATTATTGAGTGCATCAATTCCCATCTAGCCATATATTTCACTTCCAATCTGACACCTTGGAACCTGTTAAACCATGGACTTAGATGCAAAATCATGTATTAGCTGCAGAATCTTTGAAATTCAGTAGATGAAGTAGACATTAAACTAAATAATAAAGAAAATTATCAATTTATGAAATATAAGTCAATTGTATACCTTTCATGTCATAAATCCTGTGATTTGATGCCCAATTTGTGATTATCAAGGTCAAAACGAAATAGATAGAGTGAAAAAGGGTGTAAAATAAAAGCAATTGTGAGGCTCAACATTCCCCCACACGGAGGTCATTGCAGGTCCTCATGCAAAAATTTCAAAGCTTATGAACCCTTCTTGTTACTAAACTCCTTCAAAAACTTGAGCGAAAACATCCAAATTTGTCTTCTTTGCCTTCTTCTTAGTGACTGTCATCCTTGGCTTCTTCATCAGGATTTTATACTTCAGACTTATCACTTTTCCCTTAAGGGATTTGTTAATTTCTTTTAGCTTCTTATTCTTATCATACCATAGAGCAAGACATAAGAGAATGTTGTCATTCTTAGGCCTCTGTATTTCATTTTGCACTTCTAATGTTTCATGTTGTTGTTTTAATTGTCTCTTTAGTGTCTCCAACTCAAAAATTTCTTATTTAAAAGTATTTATAATTGGAGGTTCTTGTGGACTATCAGGCTGAATTTATTTTTCTTGATTTTAAGAGGATGCAATGGCCTTTTCTGTAGCTCTTTTCTCCAAATATTCTATACAATCATATATCTCTTATTGGACTGGGTTAATTTCAAGTGTTCTTCTCAATGTATTACCAATTTGTGATGGAACTGGTGATAAAACTGTGGGTGATGGAATTGATGAAAAAATAATTGGTGATGGAGCCTTTACCTCTTATTCTTCTTCTAGATTCACAAAATCTATGGATTTTTGAGATGATTCCTTTGTTGTTTTTTTGAGCCTTTCACTCATCCTAACAGTAGATGAGGTTTTATTAAGATGAATTTTATTCTAAACTTTTGTTTGTTTAGTCTTTGCTTGCTATATTTCCTCTATTTTTATTCCAGACATTCTTTCTTCCTTATCATTGGTTTTTGTTTTATTTTATTTTTAATATTTTCCAATACATCAAAAAGGGGAGTTTAATCTTCTGAGGGCTTCTCTTATTGTAGAGGTAGGTCATCATTAGGACTTACAGATAAATTTCTTATGCTTCTCTTTATTTTACTTTTGGGTTCTTCCTGTTCTGCCTCGTTAAAGTGGTTTATGACTAGAAAAATTTCCCAATAATCTCCTATACTTTTAAGGTGGGTTTCAATCAACATTTTTATCAGGACATGATGATACATGGTATTTTCAATAGAATATATTTTTATCTGAGTATTACCGATCATTTTCTTGAGACTATTGAGTAAGAAATGACAAAAACTATTTTCATTACCCTCAAGGAAATGCATCATCAAATGTATATGATATAAAAACATACTACCGAATCTACCTTCACAAGTAATAATTTTTTGGATAATCAACAATAAATTTCTCCATTTTCTTTTAAGAGTTGTGCTTGGGATGCCTTTCTTAAAGACTAAAGTATTCATACCTGGGTTTTTGAGAAATGTTCTCTATTCATTTCCTTCAATTCCTCTGGTTTTGGACCATCTTTCACCAACCCTAGGTAGCCTAGTTACTTCTTCCATGAAGGATTCTGTCACTACTATTTTCACAACTTCAATTTCTACCTCAACTCCATTAAATTCTCAAGAAAAGGACTTTGTCGCTTCTTTGTCATAGCCGTTTATTTTTCTACAAATTCCAACCATTGTGCTTGCTGTAGCACCTATTTGACTTATGGATATCCTTCCATGAATTAATTCACATCTAGATCTATCCTGACAATAATTCCCATGTTGGCAAAGTCTCAACCTGTAATTGCTTCTTTTGACAAGGTTATGGGGTGAAAATGGCTTTAGAAATCTTAGTATGGATAAGAGTCAAATCATTAATGTAAATGAGTGAAAAGGCTTTCGAAAAAACATAGAATCAATGAGGGCAGAATTATCAATGAAATAAGGTTTATGGAACTGGGGTATCTATGAAATGATGAATGATTAATGGGCTTACGACCAACTTCGTTGACAAGACACAATATTTATAGTTAAGTCTGAAGTTGGAATAGTAATGATTATTTTGAATGGTAGTCACAACATCTATGTTATTTCATAATATGATGTTTCTTACCTTCATTATTTAATATAATATTTGCATACCTTTGAATTTATGATTCTAATTCTTTGATTGACCTTTGTAGATTGTCCTTAGATGCCTTCAATTACAAGCTCGATCATTTTCTTATGCCAAGATCTTCAATTGTCCCAATTGATCCCTGTCAATATCAACTCCAGATTTTTGTTAAAGTTGCAAATTCTCAACAATTCTATAACTGCTTATTTTGAAAGAAAAAGAGGGTTTCAAATAAAATGGGATTAGAACAGGATTTAAAAAAGAAAATATAGGGTTCCAATAGTACTTGGTTATCATCCTAAATTTTTTGTATAAAAATGCGAAACAGTGTTGGTTTTCATGTTTATACAATACTATGTTTTATATTTTTTACTTTATTATATATATATTATATATATAATATATATAATATAATATATATATTATATATATATATATAATATATATATATAATATATATAAAGCAAAAGGATTTTGTGATTCAAGTTGGAGAAGAAGGAGAATCCTTCCTAACCACCTTTAAATCAATATTGTCTTGCACATATTTAACAAATTCCTCCTTTGCCAATGGTTTGTGATGAATTCTCAATCAATCACCATTTACAAGGAAGGTCACCTTTTCTTCATCAATGGTTCTAATCCTAACTGCACCATTATCAAAGATAGTTTCAATCTCATAAGGCTAAAGCTAATGATTTTGAAATTTTCCTTGAAAATATTTAAACTTTGAGACAAAAAGTAATGCCAAATCTCCTAGTTGATATTTTCTTTCTTTTATGAATTTGTCATACCACCTAGCTTGTTGTTGTTGAACTATGTTGATTCTTTGAATAACACCATATCTCATATGATATAGTTCATTCAATTTCTATATTCTTTGTTTTTGTGCTTTAGATAGATCAATACCCAATTTGACTGCTACCTTGAAGGTCTTTACCTAGAACTTAATAGGAAATAAGACTTTCTTCCCATAAACAATTTCATAGGGAGCATGTCCTATAGTGTTCTCCATATGGTATGTTATGCCCATAAAGCTTCTGGAAGATTTTTTGCCTGGTCTCTTCTATGCAGATGCACAATATTGGTAAGAATTGCTCCAATTACTTTATTGGTGGATTCCACCTGTCCATTTTCTTGTGGATGATATTGAGAGGACTTTCGATGTTTCATTTTTTATTCCTTCGTTATATTCTGTACCAACTTTGATGTAAATTAAGTAACTTGATTTGTCGCAATTTCCCTTGAGACACCAAAATGGGTAAAAATATCCTCAAAAAGAAATGAAACTACAACATTTTCAGTAGTAGAAGGAAGTTCTTTAGCTTCTACCCATTTTGTAACATAATCAGTGCAAACAATAATGTACCTTTTTTGTCTTTATGGTGGATTAATTGGACCAACAAAATCCAGAGCCCATTTCTCAAAAGGTTCAATGAGTACTTGATGTTGTAGGGGTATTTCATTTGAAGGAACAATTTTCTCCATTCTTTTACAACTATCACATCTCTTAACATATTCTTTGGCATCCTTAAAAAGGGAAGGCCAATAATATCCTAAGAGAAAGGTTTTGTAAGCAATTCTTTTATCAGTGAAGTGTTCTCCACATGGTTTGTCTTGACAACCTTTAATATCTCTGGTACTTCATCTTCTCTAAAACATCTCTAAATGATGAAGTCTGGCCCTACCTTTTATAATTATCCATTTATCCACGAGTAAGATGCACTAATTGGAATTACCTTTATAGTGGTAACTTCCTCGTAGCCAAATAATAAGCAATATCTGCAAACCAAGGATATTTAATCGATACCACAAAAAAATATTCATCAGGAAAATTATCTCCTACAGGTACATCATTATTATAATTTTGAATCGTATATAGAAATTCAACAACTATATTTTTTTTGGAGGTCGATCCAAAATAGTAATATTGAATTCTTGTAACAACGATTACCATCTTGTAATTCTACCATTAGTGATTGGTTTACTAATTAAGTACCTAGTTGCAAAATAATCAATATGTACAAAGGTTTCATAACCTGTGATGTAATTTCTGAATTTATTAATGGCATGGACAAGAACTAAAAACTCTTTTTCTGTTACAGTATAATTTAACTCTGCAGGAGTCAAATCTTTACTAGTGTTGTAAATGGCATAAGGACTTAAATATTTTTTGTCCTAATATATCTCCTAAAGTTTTATATGAAGCATCAGTTGAAATGTGAAAACGTAGTTTCCAATTTGGTTCTCTTAGAATCAGTGCTTCATAAATATTTTCTTTCAATGTTTTAAAAGTGTTTTGGTGATCAGAATTCCAAATGAATTCACAATCTTCAATAAGAAATTTGAAAAGTGGAGAAGAAATTTTTTTCAAGTTTTCTATGAATCTTCTACAGTAACCAGTAAAGCCAATAAAACTTCTAACATCTTTTTGACAAGTTGGAATTGATAATTTAGAAATAATGTCTACTTTAGATGTATCCACTCTAATTTTATTCCCTCAAATATGGTGTCCTAGAAAAACACCCTCAGTAAACATCATAAAACATTTTTCATGGTTTAATGAAAGATTTTCTTCTTTACATCTAATGACAACTTTTTCCAAAATTTTAAGAGCTTCTTCAAAGGAATTTCCATAGAAAGTAAAATCATCCATATAGACTTCAACACAGTCATGAATTAGATTAGAGAAAATGCCTAAAACTTCCCTTTGGAATGTTGCAGGTGCATTAAATAACCCAAAAGGAAGTAATCAGGAGGCATAGGTTCCCCATCGACAAGTAAAAGTGGTTTTATATTGATATTTTGGAGTTGCTTGGATATGGTTATATCACTAAAACCATCCAAGAATGAGAAATATTTATTTCATGCCAATGTATATAAAAATTGATCTATAAAAAGAAGTGGAAAATGATCTTTTAAAGTGGCTTTATTCAATTCCCTATAGTAAATGCATACTCTCCATTTTCCATTCGTTTTAGGAAAAAATACCAATGGTGAAACCCACTAGCTATAAATGAAATTCACATTTAACAATTTTGTAGTTCCTCTTTAACAATTTCCATTAAATTTGGATTCATTGTTCTTTGGGTTTGTCAAATTGGTTTGGAATTTTCTTCAATTTAGATATGGTGTATACAAGTATTGAGATCAATTCCTTTCATGTCAGTGCACTCCCACGCATAAGTAGAGGAATGTTCTTGTAACATCTTTATCAAGTCTTTCTCTTGAAATTCTTCCAGATTATTATTGATATTCAAGGTTTTTTCTAGAAAGATTTCTATTGAAGAATTTCCAAAAAAATTCATAGAATGTAAAGATAATTGATCAGATGATAAATATTCAATATTACATTCTTATTGAAAACTTTGATTAGATTCACAATATGAGGAAGACTCATTGTTTTCCATTAATTCAAAGTTTGATCTTCTTCATCTAGTTGTGAAGCAACAAAGATTGGTCGTATATCAATATCATCATCTATTCATTCTTCACTTTCTACCTATATTGTTGTTTTTGCAAGAGGATATAATGTGAATTTCTTTGTTGTACTTCCATAAAAAGCAAACATATCACCATATCTACAACTTATGAAAGCATTTTATGTAGCTAACCATGGTCTTCCTAGAATTAATGGATGTCCTCCTAAACTATTCTTGGGTGTTAGAATCATAAAATCAAAAAGATACTCCCAACAATCTAAGGATACAAATATGTCTTTCAATACACCATCAGGTTTAATAATAGAACTATCTGCTAATTGCAACAATGTAGGTGTATATTGAAGATTAGGAAGTTTTAATTGATCAAAGTTTGTTTACTCATGATGTTTATAGTTTCTTCTAAATCAATCAATGTGTTTGGTATTTTGATACCATTGATATGTGTTTTCACAATGGGACTTCTCAGATCAAGATATTTTTGAATTGTTGTTTCTCCCATCATGATACCTACAATTTTTCCAACTCATTGAATTTTTTTGACTTATTTTCTTTTCATTCCTAGTCTTTTAATACTTAACTCCCTATTTGTTTTTGCAAATATTGGTATTCATTTGATAGCTTGTAACAAAGGAATTTTGATACAAACATTATTCAGTTCATCTATCATATCATAATCAAGAAATAAAAATTGTTTCTCGACCCCTTTATCAATTTTCAATCTCTCAGGAAAAGGTGGTGTTTGAACAAATACTGAAGGTTGTTCTATGATGGGAGTTGAGTTTCTTAGAATATCATTAGAATGTGTAGGGGTAGTTTGTTTTTAAGATTTTTCTTCTTGATTAAGAGATTTCTTTGTTTTTAGAAAGATTTTCTTTTTTAGATACTTGAATAACAACTAACGATGACTTCCTTTCGAATACTCTACCAAATCTAAGTTGTACATTGTTTAGATCCAATGGAGTTATCATATAGGTTTTGAAATTTTGTCCTTCAACATTGTAAACAAGTCGTGAATTTTTATTATTATTCGGATTTGGAAGTGGTTGGGTAGGAAGTTGATTTTGTCTTTGAGGAAATGGTAATGAAAGTTGTGGCTTTGGATTCTATTAGGTCCCTCTACTTCTAGTGTGAGCCCTTATTGTTATTAGTACAATGCCCTTATTATATCGTTGTGCCCATGTAGTCCCCATATTGTTATTATTGTGCCCCATATAAGCCCATTATTGTTATTATTGTGCCCTTACATTATTATTGTTGTGTCGGCTCTGATTATATTATGACCCCTTAGACTCCTATATATAGAAAGGAGGTCTTGTGATTTATATCATGGAAGAATTGTTCATTTGTGTAATGTAAAGGAGGTTTACCAATCGAGGAGGCTTATTTTGAAGGCATTTAGCTATATTTTCTATCTTTTGTGAGTTGGTTTCATAACAGATTCTGAGGTTGAGTTGGTTGACCATGTTGAGGAATGTATTGTGGTGGAAAAGCAGGGTAAGGTTGTTGATATTCAGGATATTTAGGGTATTTTCCATAATTATTTTTCTAACCTTGTGCCCAAGTTTGAGGCCAAGATTTCCAAGGCATGGGTGCAATCCAATTGTTTTGTGATGGTTGTGCAAATGGTTGAGTGTTAAAACCTTGGGTCATATTTGGTTGTGAATTTTGCCACGATCTCTTAAATATAAAACAAAGGGGATATACTTGATTTGGTATTACTTACTCTTGATAAACAACATTAAGACCTGGTGTCGAAGGAAATTCTTTTGTATCATGATTTTCTACACATATAACACAGGTTTCTACACTTTTTAAATAAGGAAGGCATTCTCTCAAAGCATGGTTTTTACTACATTTGGCACAAAAGATTGATAATGCAACATTTTTAGCCTTTTCCTTGTTTTGTAATTTAAGGGTATCTATTTTTTCACTAAGACTCCCCAAAATATATGTTTCAAAGTTGTCAAGAAAATTACCTAATTCAACCCTACTTACTATCCTAGCTGCAAATTTATAAATCCTAGACATGAGGGGGTCTCTTGGATTTTTCCTAGTTCTTTCCTTACCTCTTGAAATGTGTAAGCATAACTCACAACTTTCTCCAAATGATAAATGAGAAATATCTCCCTTACCCATCATATTGAGAAGATAAATCCACTCATATCTAATGGATTTTAATAAGAGAGATTTTAAAGTTTCTTCATCTAAACCATTCATTTTAGCCCTTTTAACGTTATGAGAAAATCTTTCAATGAAATCTTCAAGATTTTCATCTTCTTTTTGCATCATTTTAAATATTTCATCTTTAATATTATGGGGCATACGATAGTCCTTATATTTCTCTAAGAATGTAGTTTTCATGTGTTCCCATGTTCTTATAGAAATTAATCCCAAGCCCACGAACCATTTTAATGTTGCATCCTTAGGAGTTGTTGGAAACAAATTCAACTTTTGTGTGACAATTAATTATAATATCTACACAAGACTTCAAATTGAAAGAGAAAATTTTCAGGATCTTCACTTCTTAATCCATAAAAATTTGGAAGAATGGAGGGCGAGATGTTTTTCATTGTAGCTATTGTATCTTCATTGAGGATAGGAATCCAAAAGGTTCTAGATCTCCTGTCCCTCTTCCTCCACCTCCCCTATTTCCTCCTCTCACTCCAATCATAGGTTGTTCACCATTGATATTATGTACCTCTTCTTCCCCTTCTCCAGCCATTACAAATTCTTTAGAAGCAATGTAGGGTTCCAAAATTGGGTTTTCTAATTCCTCTTATAATTCTCGTGGTTCTTGTATAAATGGTAGGTTAAAATAAGTTTCTTCCTCCTCTTCTTCACTAGGGATTTATAGTTCTTGTCCTATTAGTTTCTCTCCATTTGAATATAGCAAAATTACTCCTTTTGTTGGGGATGTAGGATCCTCTTTTTCTATTATTTCTTCAGTTGATGAGGTTGGTGAATATCTAGGTTGGATTTCATATCTAAGTACCTCAGGAAGTTTATGTTTTCTTGCAAATTATGGAATATGAGTTTGAGTAGGTGGTGTGACACTATGAGGTCGTGGTGGGGTGACTGATGATGTTGACATTAAGCTTTTACATCTACCTACAAACCTACCTCTAGAATCTCTTTCCATATGCATATCATTTTTGTGTTTTTTTTTTTTTAAGTAAAAAGAAACGACTCCTATATACACTTACCTGAAAACAATGCCAAAATGTTCGAAACTTTACTTGACCTTAAATTATTTACATAAATTATCGACCAAGGGTAGTAAGATGATGAATTGTAAGTGCACTGTATGTCCTAGAAATACACATGTCTTATACAATTGAATTAGTTATTCTTAGAAAATAAGATTAACTCTACAATGATGATCACACTCTCCTGCTTTAAAAAAAAATTTGTTTATAGAAATATCACACTCTACTTTGAAATAAAAATCTCACACTTGAAATAAATGAAAACTAATTCCACACTTTTCATAAGTAAAAATTATATATACACACTCAATTGCAGAAGAAAAAACTACTATTTAATCTCATCACATATCTATACAAACAACAATCATACTTGTAAGAAAATAAAATGAAATTAACTCTTTCTTAAAATATATTCATGCTTGCTTGAATTCTAGATCACTCATGCTTAAAATTTAACATCCAATTTTGCAAATAAATCCTCTGTCTATAAGAAAAATAAAGCTGTGTCTAATTGATTAAATTATAAAATCATGTCACTATTGCTAAGATCTATCCATGTGCATCCATAATCTATGAACAAAAGAAATGATTAGTAGAGAGAACTTAATTTAAATATGGAAGAAACTAGAACATAATTACTTATTCAAACGAACATAAAGCTTATGATAATACAAATAAATCCTATCTACTGAAAACAAAATGATAATTCTTACTTCTCGAGGGGGCCATCCATGAGAAGCAGGAAATAGCGTTATTGATCAAACACTTAACCACACATGTAAATGAATTTATTCTTTCATAGACAAGGTATTAAAAACAAAGTTCAAATATTCATTCTTGCATCCTTACATTATACCATTTTCATTTCTGCTGAGAGGTCTACTTATAAAGCTCATAGAAACTAATTGTTCAGAGCTCTATGCCTAATCCCTATCAAGAGAAACTATATTTTACTTGAAAATTTGATGTAACATAATTTACTCATGATTTGCTATTATTAAAGCAAATCATGAGGCATAAATATGATTCTCACTCGCCTATTGCCGATTAAAGAGGTTGACTTTATATTTGACAACATCACCATGACCTGCTTCCATCAATCTGGTTCAGTAGAGAAGGAGGAAAGCGTTGAGTGCATCTATTTCCACCTACCCATATATTTTTCATTAAAGAAAGCACCTTGGAACCTGTCAAACCATAGATTTGGCTGCAAAATCTTTGCAATTCAGTAGCTAAAGAAAACATTAAACTAAATAATAAAGAACATTAATTTATGAAATATAAGACAATTGTATACTTGCCATGTCATAATTCCTATGATTTGATGCCCAATGTATGATTATGAAGGTAAAAACGAAATAGATAGCGTGAAAAAGGGTGTCAAAAAGAACCAATTGCGAGGCTCAACACTTATTAATCTCAAGTCTTGGTGCCTCTGCGTTGTAAATAAATAAAGATAAGAGGTCACCTAGTGCCCTTTCCATGTCTATTAGGTGGTGTTATTTTTCAAGAAAATGGTTGAATAACAAGATATTCTCTTTTACTTTCAACCATATGTAGTAATTCCCGAAGGGTTCATGATTTTCCCTCTCAAGTATTTTCCACACTATAAAATTCAGTAATGATTTTCATGTCAATTTTAATGACACAAACAAAACATTAAGGTTTTTTAGAAGACTATCAATTTTAATGATGATGCCTTAAATGCTTTGATCTACCTTTTTACTCATACTATTGATCCATTAAATACTTTTTCACCAAGTTAATCAATAACAAACATATAACTTCCTCATCTTAAATCATGTTGGTTAAATTAGTCACATTCATTATCTGTTCTACTAGCCTTCTAATTTGTGTTTTTTTTTTGTCAATAGTGCATTTTTTGCAAGTTAGGTTCTTGTGATGCCCACCCTCATATGAGGTTATGGGAAAAGGAATGTCATACGTGAAAAATGAAAAGGGAGTAGAGCTAGAATAGTTAAATGATTATTAGCTATACCAAAATAAATGGGATAGAGTTTGATTTGTAGATAATTAATTTCACACGTTAATAGTGTCTTTATACAAAACTTGCAAAGTATATTATGTATGAGTGAAAGTGTGTAATCCTGAGAATTAAAAAAGTTATTTTCTAGAAAATATGAGATTCTTGATAGTTATTAGACATACTTCTTGACTATGATTGAGAACTCCGATATAATCCAAGAATAGGTGGATTACATTTCCTAAAAGGAAATTAGCTACATCAATTTCGAGGTCCATAATATACAGCTAGAAAAACACATTAAGACCACATTACTTTCATAAATCCATACAAAATAATTATAATACTATAACAACTTCAAATAATTTTTGTAGAAATTTTACCTTTGCAAACACACCTATAGTTTGGTGCTCTGCAAGGAAGATTTATGTCAAAAAATTAGAATATCCCAATTTACTAAAAATATAATAATGTATATTTTTTCCAAGAAACGTCTAAAACATAGATGTCAAAATGGAAACAACTAAACTCAAATCCCATTTTCCATCTCAAACAAACTACAAATGTACATACCATCAGGATCAACAATTCTTGTCATATGAAGGGCATCGGAATTTGACAAATCTGCATTTGCAAGTGAAACTGCTAGAATTATGCATGTTTCATGGTTGAAGTATGAAAAAAACATTTCTCTGATCTGCACTTCAATATTAGAAGGTTGATCACTCAATGGAACCTTTCTTATACCAGGAAAGTCCACAAGAGTTACATGAAGAGCATTTGGAGAAGGACGTGTCATGCAACTCCACAATTCTGAAGGACATGTCATGCGACTCCAAGAATCTGATGGAAATCTTGTTATAAAAAGGAATAATATTTTTTTTCAAGTATTTAATTGGTTGGAGTATTACTTAAGCCTTGGTATTATCATCCTTGGCTTCCTATAACTTAATCATAAGTGAAATGAGATTCAGGTCAAGCCTATCATGCATCCAAGGATATATTTTGTACAAAATTTGATTTCAACCATTTCCTCTAGTTCTATTACACCACCTTTTGTTGTTGTTTCTGCATACATTTCAACTTCATCCGATTTAATCTTGCTATCAAATACCACCCATGCTCCTCCACATAGTTCCCCTGTTTTTGATATGTAAGAAAAACACATGTTTCTTGTATGTGCAGAGATTCTCCACAATGGTTCTCTTGTATAGAATTTTATTTCAATCATTCCCTCTAGTTCTATTACACCACCTTTTGTTGTTGTTTCTCCATACATTTCAACTTCATCTCAATTAATCTTGCTATCAACTACCACCCATACTCCACCCCATAGTTCCCTTGTTTTTGGTATGTAAACAAGAACATGTTGCTTGTATGTGCAGACATTCTCCATGATGGTAGATCCAACATGAAGAATTCCTTCAAAAATATCCCTTTGACCAATAGAGAACCCTCTCCACTTTTCCAAGACAAGCATAGGAAGCTATTCCTTGTTAAAATATAGCAGGGTTTGTGTTGTTTTACATGCTAAGTCCAGAAACCAGACATGGCCTACTATAGTTACTACTCTTTCAGTAGAATCAAGTTGAATAGGGTATGTAGGAATCACCTGCAAATTTTTTTGGGTCTCAACACCAATAACACCCATAGGGAAGCCCCGAAGATTCACCCGCCCAGTAACCATTGTTTTCACCCACGCTTATAATGTCCTTGTGAAGTACTCTTTGTCAAATAGGCAACTGGTCCACCTAGCATTATATTCTACACAATGAACAACTGCACAAGGATCACAAGAATTCTCTATAGCATATTCAACTAAGTCTATATGGAGGACCTAGAGGATTCACAATAGGAAGAGGTCCTCCTATATATGGAGGAATATAGATAAGCCACTTCAAGATAGTCGAGACACCTTCTAAATCATCAGATACAGTTAGATGAACAACACCATTTTTTTCCACGATATTTAGCCCTCCTAGTTTCATATGGGAACTATTCACTCCAAGATTGGATCAATTGAAGAGTGAGCACTGATACAAATTGATGTCTAGGGAAAATTTGGGCAGGCCAACACACCCTCAAGTTATTAATTCAATCAAATCAGAGGGTATCAACCCTCATCCAAATGTTGAAACACTATGAAATGAATGACATGAATGAAACCCCACCCATATCAAATACTAAAGGGCTCGGTAAATAATATTACCATTACCTAAAACTAAAAACGTTTCACAACTTTTCAAATAGACTGAATCTCTATCCAACCATGTTTGGAAACACCCATTTTCAAGAGCATATGCCTTAAAAAATTTACAACATTTGTTGTCACAGAACTACATTTCTAATTAAGTAAAGGTGTGTAGCTACTATGTGCCTCAACAAATAACACCGTCACTGAAATAACTATTATGAAAGGAAAATCTTAAAAATTTCAATCAAAATTTCAAAAATACCTTCTCTTAAATTTGTAAAAAATAGTGCATGTCCATGACAAATCCTTCAAGGCTTCAAAACCATAGATAAACCCACCTTAGCATGGTTGTGAAGGGCTTTGGTTTCCACCTCACTAGAAAGAGTAACAAATCTTTTAGGCCTCCACTCATGTTGATGTAGTGCATCTACCCTTCCATAATTATTGAGGAACCCCTTAACTGTTGTTAGTGGGTCCAAAGCATGTTGAGGGCCTATGTTGAACATATTCGCGTTCCTTGAAAAGCTATGTGATATCTCTACTCCAACAACAATGTTTGTTAGAGAACTCAAAATGTGCAAGTAACATGCCTTCAGGGTATCACCCTTACTAGTTCAGTAAAGCATGGGTCATTTTAAGTATGACACTATAAAAACACTCTATGCAATGCTTCATAAAAAAGTTTGCAATTGCCCCTATATTGTACCAAAACACCCACTAGAATTTATTTCAGTTTACAAGAACAGAAAGGGCCAAGTCTTACAAGGACAAAGAAGAAACAAAATCAGGCTTTGAAATACTCAAGCCTACATCATATTTCAAGAAGTTTCCTGATGCAATGTAAGAAGCAACTTCACCCCTACAAAAAGATTCTCATTTCCAATTACTCCTAAGAAATGTGTTATTGGAGATGGTTTTAGTCCAATTCTTGTACTAACCCCTATATAATAATGCATATATTGAAGTTAAACCTGTCAAATTTACAATATATAATGTAAGAAAAGTTAAAGTGTAATCTATGTCACAAAAAATTTACAAAAGCACGTTTATCACAATAAAGCATGAAGAATGTTGTTAAGCATTGTGTTTATCAAAACATACCAGCATGAAATTTTACCATGTAGATAAGTTTGTGAATATTCATGATCAAAATTAGGTGGCATGCTGAAGCCTGACTAATGTGGATGTCTCAATAAATGTCTACAATATTACAAAGAAAAGGTCCCTGATAGAAATAAGAACAATATGTTTTTGTTGCAATGGTTCTCACATATAAAAACTAGTTATTATTTTTCATATCCATCAAAATGGCTTATTTTAGACCGCATAACTAGTAAATTGATCCCTTCTTAGGCGAGATTGAGTGGAAGAGCACACTATAGATGGAAACTACAACATATTGCAAATATAAGCATTAAGGAAAATGACACAATTGACACAAATTTCTAATCACCTTAATTGTCATGTCTTTCTAAATGGATAAAAGGAATGGCATAATAACTCAAAGAGTATTTTAACTTATAGAATGTAGCATTGTCCTAATTAATACAAAATACTGGAGGCCGGTACTTTATGAAAAACAACCTACATTAAGCATGCAAATTGTTCAAAGCTAAATATCACATCAAAGATAGATTTGATTGTTTAAATCCTAGAATTAATAGAGAAGACATGTTGCAAAATTAGGTTTTCTCTCTCAAGTTCTCTATTCTGAGGGGCAACCATGACTTCCCTAAGGAGAGGTGGCTCCCTCTCCTCCTCTGATCTAGCCTTTGTAGCAGTTAAAAAATATTTCAAATATCTTGTGGAAAATTCTTTCTTGAAAGAAAAAAATCCATAACATCATCCAAATGATGGTTTGTTATGAAATGGAATAAGTGCTTAAACTCATTCCATCATCCCAGGAGAAAATCACATCATTGCTACTTCTAAAATCTATTCTTCAAAATATAGATTCAATTATTAACTACAAACCACAAAGTTACTTAAGGAGATCACCCATTATCAACTTGGTGATCATCCTTCTCACATAAGGCTAGTTCCCCTCCAACATAAGGGAGGAACCCATGATAAGCATACAGATATTTCCTTCAAATGATACAAAAAAAGATTTGCAAAATGATATTATTTTTGTCTTTTAAGATTTAAAAGGGAAAGCTAGGCAAGACCTAGTGCCTAGTCCCTAGGTTATAGACTCCAAGCAACAAACATAACTTTAAAATTGATGAATAATATGTGAGTCATGAAAAAACAACCAAACATAAATTATTATAATTCAATAATATATAAAATAAATATGTAACAATGTTATATCCTAATATATGGAACATTTGAAGACAATTTTCTCCCTTGGCTTGATCTATAAGTCACATAGCTGAAAATTCCCTTTGAGGTGTGTGATGATGTGAGTTATCTCAAACCAAAGCTAGTGGGAGCCCACTCTGAATGAACCAAGGGTAATCCTAAGGTTATGCATGCAATTTCTATTAGTATATATAGGCCTAACATTAAGCATCACTTAGCTACATGAAGGATTGATCATTATAACATGACATATTGAATCTAACACCCTCAAGGAGGGAAATCCAAGTGATCTGAATGTAGCTTGTAGATATCGTCTTTAGTATCCTAGGTTAAGTCTCATTTAGATAGTAGCAGTTTACCTAAAGTGTCTAAATATTAACTAAGAAGTGCAAGTCAATTGATAGAAATGGCCACTAATTGAAGCAATTAATAAGAACCCACAATAATTACACCAAGGAGGGGTCTATTGAAGAAATGACCTGAACTCCACCTAGATAATAGATTGAGGATTTGTAACTTTATAGTAGCTAAAGAATAATAATATAAGGGTTTAAAATATCTCTATCCTATCCCAATCAACCCAAAGCAATCTAGGCCCCATGACCTTGAAGCCATAAAGGGTCATGACTCTAATGATCATGTCCAAAGAGGTGCATCTTGAAAGAGATGTTCTATAGCGCTATCTCATTAGCCAAGCAAAACATATTCCTTATTAAGTTGGGGCTATAAAGCATTCCTCAAGCTAAGAAAGACTACTAATATCTAAACCCCAAGTATGTGTAGGCTGTAGTAATCTTAATCCCATCCCCTCCAATGTAAGAATGGTAATCAAAGAGAGCATGCTGAGACATGCTAAAGATCATAACCTTACTATTTCTAAGTGAAAATGTAAAATATAAAAGACCACAAGAGTTGGATAAGGCATCAATTTGTATCTATAACCCCTTAGGTTATGTTCAAAAGGATCATGTTTTTTGAAAACTAAAAGCAAGGAGATCAAGATATTACATAGAAGACAATCAACACCATCCTATATGTGCTTCTAAGAAAGGAGTCTATCTCATCGATATAGAACCCAAAGAGAGTTGGTGACAGAGGGAATTCTTATTTTACCTCTAAGGTACTCTAAGAAGATGTTGATAGCGCATAAATTACCAAGCAATGACTCATATGTATCGTGATAGAAGCCAATGTCGTATCACCTCTAAAACAAGGCCTCTCATGACAGAGTCAAATGTCTTACAAAAGTCAACAAATCAACAAAATATTTTCAAAGAGAAATGATGGGCCTTTTAGAGAATGGCACAAATAGTGAATATGTGGTCAGTAGTTTGGTACCACTTATAGAACCCTAGCTACATTATAGGTCTAGGTTTCCTCCACTCTAACGCATTTAATAATCACATGGGGTATTATGCCCAAGAGCATGGAAAATGTGTGTGCATTCATGATGGTCTGATAATTGTTTTGGTCTTAAGCAACCCCCAACTTAAAATTGGAGTGGATGATATGGTTGGGGCATTATTGGTGTTCAAATATGAATTACAAAATTCACCCTTCCCCACATTAATTGTCAATCTGAGGCTTGTCTATTTATTTCAAGGCTACTATGAAATGTCTATGCAAGCCATAGTTTCACTACCTAACATTGAGCACTCAATCAAAAATATAACAATGTGTAATAGTAAGCAATAATAGTAACAACAATATGAGTAACAAAAAATTATGAGTCACAACAACACAAACATTATGAACCATTACAACGATAAAGAAATGATCATAACATAAATAAATCTACACATACCACTAATCTAATAGCCCCTGATCAGGAGAGTGGGCCCAACACTCCGATTAGGGCTATGGCGAAAGATCGAAGACTAATTAATACTCAAAAGATCAAGATTTCAATAATCAAAAGGAAAATACGTAAGTCTGTTGTTACATTCTGAGAACTCTAATATCTCTAGCTATACCTTTTCTGCCTATATAACCTTACATATACATTTCAATATTACAAGAATGATATCAATGATTTCTAGAGATTATGACAGTTGTCTGCCTACAAATACACAATGATCATTTGAGATGGAAACATAATATGAAGATAGAAAACACATTGGTCCAATAGACTCTCATCAGTTGAACAACTTCACAACCAACATCCTAACATTACTGTTTCCAACTCACAGATAACCATGCGCTGAATTGTAGCCTGTTGATCATCATCTTTTCGAATCTGAAAAGAAACGTGGGATAGCAAGTCACAGAAGCAACGTTCCCCTAGGCCTACACTTCATTGATTAATATTTCACAAAGACATAAAAAATGAATATACTTTCCTTGCTCGAGATCCAAATTAATCCTTGCAAAGACATGAAATAGGTGAAGGAACAGGATAAAAAGGTGGGTAAAAGGTAGGCAAATTTAGTAAACAACATCTCCCCAAAATTGGCTTCTCTGCATGTCCTTGTGCATATCACTTATTACATAGGTCTTGATTGGAACCACTGTGATTGGCATGAAGTTGTGCAAGGTTGTATATTGGAACCATATCTGTCTTGGGGAGTTTGAAACTATCTGAGCAAAGGGTATCCTTGCACCAATCTTTTTTTTCCACATAAGCTAATGTGTATTGGTAGAAGGTAGCCAAATTATGGGGAATTGAAATCTTAGCCATATCCACCAAATCCCACAGTGTCATATGCATGTGATATAATGTGGAATTATCTTCAAATCCCTAGAAAATTTTGGGGCCCTAAAGGTTCCCTCACACGAACTGCTGATGATGACAACATGCACTTTTAACAAGCATCCTGGGCTTCCTCCTAAAAAGTGAATATTTTCTTTGTACACAGGTCAACACACCACTTCTATGTTTTCAACATCTAGTCCTTTCATCCTTCAAGATGCATAAATGTTTGATATATATTATAAATATATATTGATTGACAATGCTCCATTCTGATCATAAGTGGCCAATTTTCTTGATTTTCTTCGAATGTGTCGAAGGAATGTTTCCGCTTGACATGATTAATCACAAACGATGTGAATTCTCTTAGATGAATTTCTCCTAAATACGGTACTAAATTGAATGACTGATAACTCTCCAAGATGTAATTATGCATATAAATTTCACACATCAAGTGTTGGTTCAATAGATTGTGAGCTCTCAGGATCCATAAGAACTACATAGGGTCTTCTATGTCATGGCTAATTTCCTGGTGGATACTTTCCAGACACAGGAACATATATTTCTCGTGAAGAAAGAAAGCATAGTAGTTAGCATGAGGTCGTCAAACCATTACCTACTATGTTAGGGTGAACATTTCATCCTTGTTAGCATTTAGTAACTAAACTTGCCCTTGTAATTCTTCCATCCTTTTCTGTTGTTTTTCCTATTTCTACTTAGATTTTTCTATTTGGGTGACATGATTAGACATCGCTTTTTCTTCTTATTCCTAAATTATTTTCACTTCTTTCCAATGATCTTCCAAAGAGATAGATCCATGCTGAAGATGAGAAGCAGTGGTTTTCCGTTTCTAAATTTCTGCGGTCAACAGAAAATCCTGAGACTCAATCAAATGCAAAAATGACTTGGTATGTGTAGTTGGCAAGGTCATCAACCTATCTTCAGTTTGTACTACTGCCAAAGTTGTTTCAGATCTGGGAGTCATGGTAGGTTGACCGAAATCCCAGTTTTTCCTTCGCAGTCGTGTCCGCAAGCATAATACTTGTCTCCTCAACTTAGCAATTTCCATTTTTAATTGCATATTCTCCCTAAACAATGACCGTTAGAAGTCCTGGATGGGGACCTTCCTTTTTTCACCTTGTTCATGAATTCATTTTTAATAACGACCTCATTCATTGGTCTCACGACTGATGTTGGGTTTGGCAGATTAACGCCAACAAACTCATCAAATGGTTCCTCTTTTACTCTTATTTCCTCCACTTGTTAAACAACTCGGGGGGGCTTCAATGCCTTATTTTGTAGGTTCTGAGACCTCCACATTCCCTTCAAATGGCTTAGGAGCCACTGTAGGTTCCTAAAGAGTAGTATCATCAACATTTTCTTCTTGTAACCATTATGTTTCCTTGTTTTTTCCTTCCACTTGCTCATGAATTGACTCTGGCCCTTGCAGGTCAATACCAACAAACATGTCTATTTCTAATTGATCGAGGGTTGACAATGGTTCTTGTGGGGTAGTGTCAACAATACCCCTTTCTTCAATTCAATCACCACTTGATGCTGATTCTTGTGTAACAATGTCGAAAAAAAATTATTCAATTTTCTCAGTAATCGACATTGATTCTTATGTAATAGTGTCGATAATAGTTTCTTGGATTTTCTCACCAATCGACATTGGTTTTTGTGTAATAGTGTCAACAATAATTTCTCCAATTTGCTCACCAGTCAACATTGGTTCTTGTGCAACAATGTCGACAATAATTTCTTCCTCCATATTTCCAATAGTTGACATGGGTGCCTGTGTAATGCTGTCAAGAGTAGCTTCCTCTCCCATTTGCTCAACAGTTGACGTTGGTTCTTGTGTGGCAGTGTCAAGGGTAGCTTTGTCTCCCATTGGCTTAATAATTGACACTAGTTCTTATGGATCAGTGTCAACATTAGTGCTTTCTCTTATAATTACTCCTACAAACTTTAATAGGAGAGGATATATTATTTCCCTTAATATGCGAGTAGGAGAGCGGAATTTCCTTGCCCCTTTTGGCATGGAACCAAGGAGTAGAGAATGAGGAGTAACCAACTAAATTTACATTCTTCTAATGCCTTATTCCTTAGTTTCTCCAATTCTATCTCTATCCATTGTATTAGTTGGTTGTTATGTCATTTATTCCTCCCTTCCTTCCTTTTCTTCTTTTGTCACTTTTTCCGCCATTTCCCACAATTGTTTAGTAGTCAACGCTAGTTCTTGTGGAGCAGCATCAACTGCGACTCCTTCTTCTACCAACAATTCTTCATCATCCCTTGTTGGTATCATAGTTGCAAGCTCTTCTTCTGCTAGTTCAACAAACTGTGGCATGCACCACCAACAACCTGACAAGTCCATGGTTTGTGAGGACTACCAATGCTTGGTGCGACCAACATGCAGACCGTGGCATTAATTGAAGAATGTTATAAAGGAAAATGGAATATCTATAAAATGCAATTGACAAAACTGAAGACATGCTAGAAGCTTAAAATGATATTTAAACAGAGTAGAAAATCACCCTTCACATTAAATGTATTGCATGATGAAGTATGCAACCTTGTCCCATGGATGCAGTGATAATTTTCAGTCATATTGTCTCCCCTTATGAACCACCGTTGCTCTTGCTTGCAGGAACAATTCCAGAAATTCTGGCAAGGGCATTTTCTGGGAAAACCATTTCTGCCCTCATTGTGGAAATCTACTAATAGTTGAGATAATCTCTTATGTTATAGGAATGTCCATTCCATGGACTTTGGAATAGTTGCCTTCCAAATTCAATGAAAAATTGACATTTATGCCTTCATCAAACCCCTGCAACCTCTCAAAGTAGATGTGCCATCCGACATCTTGAAAAATCTACCGTACATCTGGGTGAAGGAAAACCTCCACTATATCTTCCAGCTCATGTCTAACAGCCTGACCACCCATTCTACCAGTTTCTCTATCGAAGCAATTAGAGTTGCATTAAATCGTTGAGGGGGTGTTTTTAGCCGATAAAGTTTGTGGTGACACATATTGTGATAACAAGGACTATGGTAACAGGGAAATCAGGACAAGGATTATGCGAAAAACAATGGTAAATTCATGATAATTATAGTAATTAATCTGATGCATTGGAAAATACTGTGAATTAATTTCATCGTACATGATTCAAGTTCCAATGTGCATTCATAAGTGTGCAGGGTATGGTCGGGGTTATAGATTCATATGGATTATGTTGGTAATAATCGTGGGATGTATGAGTTCACGTGAGGTTTAATAACAACGATGACATGACATCATTTATATTAAATATGATACCTTTGCTGTAAAATGTGATACCTCCCCCCAACTAAGGTATGACCATCCTTGGTCATGTTTGGTCATGTCATGAGTGAAATATTAATCAATTCCACAGAGTCAGTTGGGGATGTACCTTGCGACTTACATTGGCGGAGTATGAGCATGGGTGGAGTAACAACACCGACAGAGTAACAACACTGATGAAGTACGAATATTGATGAAGTAATAGCACCATCAGAGTAACAATGTCGACGAAGTAACAACATTAATGGAGTAACAACAGTGGTGGAGTAACAACACCAATAGAGTAACAACATTGGCGGAGTAACAACAGTGGTGGAGTAACAACATTAGAAAAGTAACCACACCGGCAGATTAACATCACCAGTGGTGTAACAACATCGGTGGATTAACAACACCTGCAAGAAAAGGAGTAGATAGAGTAGCAATAACATTTTATTATTTTTATTATATATATATATATATATAATATATATATATATATATATATATATATATATATATATATATATATATAAAAGTAATGGGCACAGGTGAAGATTTCTCTGCAAAAAGAATTTCAAAACTAGAGTTATCAGAGAAATGCTTAATAAAGGAGTCCCTAGAAGTTGGACGATGATACAATATAAGGCGATGTTCATTTACAAGCAAAGGAGTATGTGACTCATTGAAAAATTCAAGTTTAACAGTCTTATTATCAATTACTGTGTCAAATTCATATGGTCCCATCCATCTAGAACAAAGTTTTCCCTTAAATTCCTTCAACCAAGAGTCATAGAGTAACGCCCAATCACCTTTTTGAAATACCTTTTTATTGATGAATTTGTCATGCCACTTGGTTCACTACTACTGAATTGCAACAATCTTCTATATAACTGTGAAATGAATTTCATGTAACTCATTTAGTTGTTCCAGTCATTTTTTTTCAGTTGCAAAAAGATCCAAACCTACTTCAAGAGTTGTCATGAGCATCTTAATTTTGAATTCCACCAAAAATAAAGGAGATTTTCCATAAAAAAACTCATATGGTGAAAATCCTATTGTATTTTGCCATGTCGATCTATATACCCAAAGTGCTTTAGGAAGTTTTTTGGCCCAATTTCGGTGATGATTAGCTATAGTCTTTGTGAGAATGTTTTCCAGTACCTTGTTTATGCTCTTGACTTGACTATTCGCCTCTAGATGATATGGAGAAGTCACCCTGTATTTGATTCCATACCTTTTCATGAGCTTTGCTATTAGATTTGATGTAAATTATGCCCCTCCACCTGAAAATCTCTCTAGGAGCTCCATATTTTTGGAATATTTCTTCCAATAAAAGGTTTGATACAAACTATTTAGTGGCCTTCACAACAACTTTGGTATGTACCCATTTTGTCATGTAGTTTGTGTAGAAAATAATATGAACTTTCTAATGTGAAGGAGGATTGAACGACCCAATGAAATCAATAGCCCATCTCTCAAAGGGCTCAAAAAATAAATGAGGTTGTGTAACATTTCATCTGACTGACTAGGCTGACCCATACGTTGATAACTATCGCACCCTCAAATATATTTCCTAGCATCACAAAAATAGAGGGCCAATAGTATCCCATCTGCAGCACCTTGTGACATGTCTGCTTGTTTGCAAAATGCCCTCTGTAAGGGCCATCGTGGCTACCTTTCAGAATGCCCTAGATGTCATCCTCACCTACACAATGCCAAATTTTCTGATCAAGTCCTCTATATAAGAGGTATCCCTCTATCCATGAGTAACGGGCACTATGATGGATGATTATTCGTTGTCCCCTGTATCGAAAATCATGAGGTACTTTTCCTGTAGCAAGAGAGTTAGCAATATTTGCATACCACGGGGTGTGAGTAGAAATTGAAAAAATATGTTCATTTGGAAAACTATCCTCTATGGGTGTATCTTCATCATTAGTATTAAGCCTAGACAAGAAATATGCTACCACATTATCTTTTCTTGGTTTGTCTACAATGGTAATATCAAATTCTTGTATCAACAATAACCATCTTATAACTCGTCCAAGATTTATGGGTTTGTTAATCAAATACATAATAGATGAATGATCGATGTGCATGAATGATCGATATCAGATAATGCCGAAATTCATTCATAGATTAAAAAACAGCCAAAAACTCTTTTTCAGTTACCATATAATTAAGTTTAGCAGAAGTTAAGTTCTTGTTGACATGGTAAATCACATACGATTTCTTGTCCTCCTGTTGTCCCAAGACTTCCCATATTGTTGTATGAGAAGTTTCTGTGGAGATATGAAATGAGAGTTTCCATTCAGGACCTCGTAATATCGGAGATTTATAGACTGGTTCCTTGATTTCTAAAAAAGTTGCTTCACATGCATTAGTCCACACAAATTCTGCATCTTTAGGAAAAAATTGGAAAAGTGAAAATGCTATTTTAGAATTTTTTCTATAAAAAGTCTATAATATCCAACATAAACAATAAATCTACGTACCTTCATTGGTGTCTTTGGTGTAGGAAAATTTAGGATTACCTCAACCTTCGCAGGGTCAACCCGTATTCTTGCAACTAAAAGTAAGTGCTCCAGAACTATTCCTTATTCCATAATCATATGCTATGTTATTGTACTAAGAGAAACATGTGTATTTTTGCATCATTTAAGTACTTTCTCTACATTATCCAGACCTTCTTCAAAAAAATCCCCATATGGGGTAAAGTTATCCATGTAAATTTGAACACTATAGCAGGTGCATTACAGAGGCCAAATAGAAGGACTCGGTATGGGAAATTTCCCAAAGGGCAAGAAAAAGTAGTTTTATCATGATCCTTAGGAGATATTTGGATCTTGTTATATCTCACTAAATTCATTGAAAAAGGAGAAGAACCTTTTCCCGTCTAATGTGTCGAGGACCTAGTCAATAAAAGGCAAGGGGAAGTGGTATTTTTGAGTTGCTTTATTCAATTCCTTATAATCAAATAGATCTGCCACTTGCCATTTTTCTTCAGAATAATGACTAGTGGGGATACCCATTGACTATCCGAGATTGGATAAATAAACCCAACATCTAGTAGCTTCTGGAGTTCTTCTTTCACAATGTTCTTCAAGGTAGGATTCATCCTTCTTTGTGGTTGTCTAACAGGTCAACATTTGTCTTTTATGTATATTTGATGGGTACATAGATTAGCAGGGATCCCTTTCATATCTATATATTCCCAAGCAAAGGCTTCCTTGTGTTCCAGTAGGCTTTAAGCAATTGTTCAACTTGGGAAGGTGAAAGATTAGGATTAACATTCAACATTTTCCTTGGATTGATTTCTACAGGAATACTGTTATGGCTACAATGACAGGAACATTTTTAGTTTCTGTTTCTAATTCAATAGTTTCTTAAGTAGTGTAGCTCATAAAAAACTCTAATAACTTTTGGGTTGAATGAGAAACAAAGTTGGGACTACTAATAAATGTTCTAATAACATCATCTTCGATTTCACCCTTAAAACAATGAGCTTCACTAATGGTAAGAATTGGTCTAATATCTTCATTTGCAAGTTTAGGCTCATCCAAGGCTGGAATTTTTTGTGTTAAGGTATAACCTAGTTTTATTGACAGGCTTGGTTCTATCGGTGGGTAAAGAACAAGGTTCTTTGTGTTTTCCCCATTAGATGTCACCATATTTCCTGATCGACACCATAGAATGTAAGCATCTACAGTAGCAAGCCAAGGTCTACCCAAAATCAAAGGATGCCCCCCATCTAGAGATTGAGAATGTAGCACCAGAAGATCAATAGGGTATTTCCATGAGTCTACAGAAATAGTTACATATTCCAACTTCCCTACTGGTCTTGTTATCACTTGATATGACAGGCTGGGTTGTGCCAACCTCAAACCAAGAGTGACTATTTCAAACCACTTATAGCTAGAAGTTAGCCATTCTAACATGAGAGGGCTGTCTCAAGGAAAACTATATAATGTTCTAGATAAAACTCAATTATAGATGGCTAACTCTGCATTTTTGTGTGATTCTTGCAGGTGAAGGAATATGTGATAATCACCACCATTGTGCACAGAGTCAAAAGAAAACTCTATTTATAAATGAAAATTGTTTTGTGGAAGTTGAGGCATTTTTGGCTTAACTAATGTAAAATAAACATTGATAGTTAATCAGAACAAATTTGAAGGAAGTTGGAGCAATATTACATTGAATTCCAAGTAATTAAACAAGCTATGAAAGTTGATAATAAAATAAAAACATGAAGGGATGGAATGAAACCAAAATGAATCTTAGGTTAAAAACAAAGTATGTTGCAAATGTATATTAACTGGATAAAAGTTTACAAAAGTGGTCTTTGTCACATTTTCTCTCCCCCTACAGAGTCAAAAAACTATAAATATATCGAAAGACGTCTCCATCTATCATTAATTACAAAACCCAATTCGATCACCACGCTAAAAGACCTCATTCTATTTGACTTACAAAACCTATTAAGATTTCTTAGGGATTTTTTGTTTTAATTCAATTTTAATTCAAATAGGATTCTATTAATTTATGAGCCCACAAATATTTTGTTGTTGAACCTTATCGAATTCAACTAAATGTTGTGTGTTGGACTGTTGATGTGCTCCTTCCACGTGCATGTGATGACCTGCTTGACTTTGCTAACTTGTATTATTGAAAAATAGGAGTTATGATCTCATGATGTGGACACCCTTGGGATCTGTAACCCATGTGATTTCCCTACTTTCTGATGCCCAATCAAAATTTATAATGCAGAAACAAGCAATTTGACAGTTTCGTAGCAAAATTTGGTAGGAAACTACAAAAAGCATTCTTCGGGTCTTTTTTTGATCTCTTTCCAAGTTTCGAAGTTTACTCTTAAGTATTTTAGTTGAATTCATTCAATTAGAACTCATTTATCTAAAATTTTCTCTTTCATTTTCCTCAATGATAAGTTATAACAGTTTCTTAGCAAATTTCTGTCTTAATTATGCGGAGTTGCTACGAAATTTTAAATTCTCTAATTTTTGGATTTCTTATGATTTCTTATGCCTTCTTATCACTACTTATAGCTTGCCTAACCATGTATGTTTTGAAACTATTAGTTTATCATATTATAGGCAAAAAATAAAGATAAAAAATGAGGAATTTACGATACTCAAGGGGTGCTTGTTACTTCAACTATGAGCTTGAGATTTCTTTTTGAGAGTTAAATTTTAATCATTTCTATTTGAGTTTCCAATCCTTTGACTTTCTACAATTCGTTTCAATTCCTTCATATTCATCCTTGAGAAAATCATCACAATTCAGTAGCTGGAACTTTTGAACCTCAAACAACATGTCACCACACTTGGGAATCTCTATAGCACATGGAATTCTATTAGGGGGGACTGCAAAATTCAACATACCCACCATCATTTCTATTCCTTTGAAATTCATGGAAAAATCCTTATTAATCTGTCCATGAAAACCCTACAACTTCTGGAAAAAATGAAGGCATCCTATGTTGGCAAATGAATGACTAATAACATGGTCTTCTTCGAAAACCTTCATGTCAGTGCGTTCATATTGCACCACAAAACCTCCTTTGTATTGTTTCTTCTACACCATGGATTCAACACGTGACCAACTCCTTCTTGCTACTTGCAATTTCTCCTTATGACAACTAAACTTCCTTATGATAGCGAAATCAACTCAAAATTAAAGGAAAATGATGGAAAATGCTTTGCCGTGTGAATGTTTTGGGGATAACAATAAAAAAGGTGAACTTTGACACATAATGATACTCCATCATGACCCAGACCCATGATTTTTTTTAATCGTTACCAAAAAACAAGGTTTCAGGTTTTGTAGCAAAACAGGTGGCAGATGTGACAGATTTGCTATGGAGGTTCGAGCACTTTTGTAACAAATAGTCTATTTTCATAACTCAGTTTTCTACAAATTTGAACAAAAGTTCCTTATTGGCTAAATGACAATCATGAACAAGTAAGACCAACACAAATGAAGATTTGGAACCTGAATCATACTGTGAACCCCACTTAGGCTCCTGTTGACTCTACACACTGACTAGGTGACCAAATTGACACTTTGCACATCTATTTTTTATTTTCAGAAATTCTAATAACATTGCTAATTTCATAAAATAACACCAAACTATTTCTAAATGTTATTGAAGATAACACGTTTTACAGTGGATTGGTCTACAAGTTCTAGGACTATAGGAGTTGGTTTAAGATCAAGCAAGCCCGAAGTAAGTAGTTGCATCTCCTGTTTCTACCAACGCATTTGAGATGTCAACTCAATTAATTTGTACTGTAAGAATTGAGTTTCCCGGATCACCATATTTGACAAGGTGTAGTTTTTCCCAACATTATGTCTGATAACTTTCCCATGACATGAATAGTGGGTGGGCCTTTCGGTTTTCTTCTAGACTTTATGGATCAAAATTCGTTATTTGTTTTAGCATAGATTGGAACATCCTTCATAACTTGTACTAAAGGGATTTTAACAAATAAATTCTGCAATTCCCCCAAGAGATCAAATTTAGGTTGGGTAATTCATTTGCTCAAGGATAACCCCTTAGGGTACAATGGGCTAGTTTACATCTTTGACTGGCAATTTTTTTAGAAGGGGGCTATTGTTCCATGGTAATCCATTTCGAATCACCCTTGGTCCTTCTAGAGAAGTTCCTAGGTTCTGGTTCTGAGGCTTCATCGTATGTATGTTCAAAAATTATCAGTGAAGTCTTAGTATTTACCACAAGACCTGACTGAAGTTTCAATTAATTGCATTCCACGGTGACAATACTATATGAAGGAAGGTTTTTTGTCTCAACCTATTAGGCTCCCCTATTATTTGGGTTTAAGTTGGATTGAATAGTCAGTTGTGGACAAAGAGGAGGATTGTTGGTGGATGCGTCAGACGGATGCTGTAACTGTTATTGTAGCTTAGGCTAGGAGAATTGACTTGTAGGAAGAGGAGTTCCACACCAGCTATGGGACCATGAAGGGGTTGGACCAAGTTGGAGGGACCATGATTGCAAGGGTATTGGATATTGATATTATTATGGCCATGAAGGTGAAAATGGTACAGACTGAGGACCAAAATTCAAATTATTAAAATACTGAGAAGGGTCTTGAGGCATACCTTGATTCATTCATTTTTGTGGCCGTGTTTTCCATGGCTTCTTTGATCCCATGAATTAAAGATGATCTATTTCTTTATTTTCTCCCTGAAAAACCACCTTCAGCCCAAGAAGAGAAGGACATGTGCTAGTAGAATGACTCTACTCACATATTTCGCAGGTTTCAATAGTATAGAGCGGAAATTCCTTCAACGGGTGCTTCTTCTTTCATTGAGGGAAGAAAGTAGCCATTGCCTTCTCAAACTCCATTTGTTTTTGTTTTTCCTGTAGAACATCCAGCTGTGAGCACAATGTGCTTATAATATAAGTCTAAAATTATCCAACAAGTTTAATTCTGCTTTTGTAACCTCACTATTAGATGTCTTGAGAGCTTGTACTCCTGTCTTATGCCTCACAGCTCCCTGTGAACATTTGATGCAAAAATCACGAATGGTGTTGAATTCTTCCTTTTAGATATCCCCTTTTCCTACCACGTTGAAGAGTTCCAAAGATTCCTCCCTTAGTGCTCAGAGAAATATTATCTTCAAGATATCCTTATCCAGATCACTATGGCCCAATCTTTGCAGACTGTATTTAAAGGATTCCACAAAGTACTTCATGTTTTCGTCCTCTTTCTACACAATCTTAAATATTTCTTCTTTAATATCTCAAGGTTTATATTAGTCCTGATATTTTTCAAGTAAAATTGTCTTCATGTCATCCCATGTTGTAATAGATTTCCCCCACTAAACCCATAAACCATCTCAGAGTTGTTCCTTTGAGAGTAGCACATAATATCTTCAATTTATGAGCATTAGAAATATAATCATATCCCCGATAGACAACTTCAAATTCAAAGAGAAATGTGTTTGGATCTTCAAAAGAGAGACCATGGAAATTAGGTAATGTTGTCAAAGGAATAGGCTTCATAGGTGCATCACCTTTAATATCTCCAATTGGGAACTTGATCATGGAATTTGTATGGGCCATGAATATCTTCCAATATTCACCTGGAATCTCAACCAATTCTAGTTATTCTACAATGCAGGGTTGAGTTTGTTTAACACTACTTCCGTGATCAAATGGTGCAGTTAATTCCCTCAAGTATTGCTTTTCTTCTTCTCAACATGTGATGCTCAATTCCTTTGAGCCTCTGCTTCCCATTTCATCTCCCCTGAATTCTGCTTTTGTTATTGATGGAGGTTCTGGTTGCAAAACTGATTGTCCTCCAAATCTCCTATCAGATACTGTATGAGATCTAACCCTAACAACAACTTTTTATGATGCTCCTGACTCAGCCCTTGAAATGATTTCTTGGATGTAGGTAACTTTGCCTAGATCTTCCTTCCTCTTTTTAGGGGTCATCCTCTGCCCCTTTTATTTGGATCTTTATTCATGAAATCATAAAGCAAAATCAAACACTCAAACAAATATAAAGCTCAGGACCTGGAACAGAGTGGAATCTCCCCTTCCTAGGATGAGAGAGTGGCCCCTAAAATCAAGAAGAAAAAACAAATAGAAACAACCCAACCACAAAATCTAAGCTAAGGACTTGAAATTGGGTAAAAAATTCCCTTCCTAGGACGAGAGAGTGGTTCCTATAAAAAGGTAGGAATTTGAAAACAACAAAGGACAATTAAATTAAATATGATACTCAGTACCTAGAAGAAGGTGGTGTATAACAACACTTATCCTGGACAAGAGAGCGGCCATATGGTCAATATTGGCCGTAATTTTGCATCTTGATATATTCCTCAAAACCAACACCAAAATGTTGGTGTTCAGATATGAATTATAGAATTCACCCTTCGCCACATTAATTGTCAATCTAGGGCTCAGCTAGTTATTTCAAGGGTACCGTGCAAAGTCTATGTAGGCAATAGTTTCCCTACCCAACATTGAGCATTCAATCAACAATATAACAATGTGTAATAGTAAGAAATAACAATAACAATAGTTAGAGTAACAACAAATTAGGATTCACAACAACATAAACTTAATGAACCATTAAAATGATAAAGAAATAATCATAACAGAAATAAATCTACACACACCACTAAACCAACAACACTTGATAAGGAGAGTGGGCCGAACTCTCCAATCACGGCTATGAAAAAAGATTGAAGACTACTTAATACGCAGAAGATCAAGATTGAATTAATCAAAAGGAAAATATAGAAGTTTATTGTTACATTCTCAAAACTCTAATGTCTCTAGTTGCTCCTTTTTTGCCTCTGTAACCTTACTTATACATTTGAATATTACAATAATGGTATCAATGATTTCCAGATATTACGACAACTGTCTACCTGCAAATACACAAATGATCATTTGAGACAGAAATAGAATACAAAGATAGAAAATTCATTGGTCCAACAGACTCTCATGGGTTGAACATCATTGCAGCCAACATCCTGAGATTAGCTTTGCCAACTCAATGATAACCATGCACTGAATTGTAGACTGTTGATCATCATCCTTCCAAATCTGCAAAGAAACCTAGGTTATCAAGTGGCATAAGCAGCGTTCGCCTAGGACTATGCTTCACCGATTAATATTTCACAAATAAATGACAAATAAATATACCTCTGTTGCTTGAGATACAAATTAACCTCGCAAAGACATGAAATAGGTGAAGGAAAGGGATAAAAGCGAGGATAAAAAGTAGGCAAATTTAGCAACCAACAACCATCACAAACAGAAACCTAAAAGTAGGACATGATTAAACAAATCAACAATCTTGGATTCAAGGGGATGAAAACCATGCTTAACGAACTCAACCTAAGAGGTTTCCCCATCAACAATATTACTAGTGCTCATGATCCTGATGACCCTCCCAAAGTTGAACTAAAAAATATATAGCAATAAAAAGGAAGTGAAGCAATGTGCACTAGACGTTTTCCACATGTTAGAGTCTTATAGTGATAGGATTCATAATTTTGAATTGGTTGAGGTTAAGTCTTGTAATATTGTACATACCTTTTCTTTCTGCAAATGTTTTCCATATTAAAATTAAAAAAATGTGAAGAGGGTATGTCCTAAAACAAATATCAAAGGACAAAAAGAATAAGAAAAGATAAAAAATGAAAAAATATGAACCCCAAACAAAAACAGATCATGAAAGTGTGCAAGTCCAAGTGCCGCTAGTCTTTACTTTACTGTCTAAAATAATGGTTGTGTGCAGCTTGTCACACATGCCACAACCCATGATAGTCAAACTGTTTAATCTTGACTACTTGATGCTTTGAATTTCATGTTTATAGTTAGAGAATAAAGATCTGGCAAAACTGTTTAATCTTGGTAGACCAATAGATAGGTGGAGAAATAAAAGGATCTCATTAGTTTAATCTGAGCCCTTGGAAGATAAAAGGTTAGAAGTAGATAGTTTGTTTCATAAAAGAAAAAGGAAAGAAAAGGGTTTGCTAGCTTAAGTGCACCTAATAAAGTGAAGAAAAAATGTTAGGGTAAGTAAAAGGGTAAGTAGAAGAAATGTTGCAGAAAAACAAGTTATTTGAGGCATAAGCACATCTATCATGTTTAATCATGTGTTTCAATGTGCATGAGTAGTTATGAAAGAAAAAGGATGCTCATAAGTTCATTTGGTTAACTTCCCCTATTCCAGCTCACCCTTCACTACATACTTACTAATTTCCCCTTGACCACTTCATTTATTATTTAAACCCCTTTTCCCTTCATTTTTACCCTTCCCCCTTGGTTTCACACATTCCCTAGAAAATTACCATCCAAATTCATTCCCCTAACCAAAAATCCCCTTTTCCCTAGTGTGAAACCATTTCCCTATGTAAAAAATCATTCTCTCTTTGTTATTTCCCTAAAAACCCCAAAAAAACCCATAAAACCCTTTATCCTAAGTTTTATCCCCCCCTGGAATTACTTTATTAACTCTGATACAATATCATTTTCCCAACAAAACCTTTCCCCCACTCCATAAACCCGCATTATAGAATAACCCTGCATTTATCCATTGATTAATTACACTTAAGTGCAATTAACCCCTGGGCCTCGCTAAATGTCTCCCCCATCTCCCATCGTGCATCTCCACCATGCGATGGTCATTGGATCTTGCATCCCCAAATCCTACAACCCTCGCTCATATCATGCCCATTCATCTCCTGACCTTTACTGGACCGAGAGCACATGATATGGGCAGTATTGCTTGGCCCCCCTTGGGTTACGTGGCGGCATTGTGTTAAGTCACGCGCTCTCAGTAAAAAAACACCCATTGCTCAAAAGTGGTGCAATGGTTCCCTAAACCACATCCCCACTGAAAGAAAAGACTGTCACTATTCACTAAATGAGGTTGCACAGAAATTTCTAACTACTCCTAGTTAAAAGCCCGCAGACCCCTAGTTTCACTCTTTTTACTCATTTTCTCTATGAAAGCGTCCTAAGCTTTCCTACGCCCCCTAAGCTTCTCTAACTAGTTCTAACTACAAATTGCCTCCTGAACACACTTCGGAAGCCCAGTTCAGCCTTCCAGTGCACAACTGAAGCCATAGAAGCCTCTGTAGCCACCATTCAAAACCAGTTTGCATCTTGAACCACAAATTCCAAGTATTTCAACATAGAACCAAAACGACCCTCTCTGTTTAAAATGTATAATGAAGTGAAAAAATAAGTAATTTAATTTAATTTATTTCCCTTTGAATTAAGAGTAATTCCCCCTAAAATAACAAAACCCCTATCCTGCAAACTGCCAATACCCTATCTCTACACCTGTTACAAAACCAACTCAAGAAAAGATAGAAAAGATAGATCAACGTTTTAGAATTCAGCCTCTTCGAGGGGGCAACCTCCTTTACATTACATAAATGAACAATTCTTGGATGATATAAATGACAAAACGTCATTTCTATATATAGGAGTCTAAGGAGTCACACTATAACCCAGCCGACCTAACAATAATAATATAAAGCCACAAAAATAAAAATAGAGGCATTCTATGGGGCATAGTAATAACAATATGGGGACAATAGGGGCACAACGATATTAATAAGGGGTACCACTAAAATAGTAATGGGGTAAGCACTAGTATTATAGGGACCCAACAGGCCCCTCTCCTTAAAAAAAGTGTTGTCCTCAATGCTTAAGTAGCTCTGGATACTTCTGTATAAAATTCTCATCCTCCCATGTGGAATCTTCAGCGGATAAGTTCTTCTACTTGATAAGATAGTCTGAAATTGATCAATTTCATAGTTGTTGAGTTCTTGTTTCTGTGACTGCTTCCAGTTCCAATGTAATTTTTCCTTCCTCATCATGTTCTAGCAATATTGTTTGAATTGGGAGCTTGTCGCCTATAACCTTCTTTAAACATGAAACATGGAAAATTGGGTGCAATCGAGAAGCTTCAGGAAGCTCCAATTTGTATACCATAGTACCAATCTTTTGCAAGACCTTGTATGGACCATAATACTTTGGTGATAATTTATTATCCTTCTTAGCTTGTTTGATGGACATTTGCTTATATGGTTGTAGCCGTAGGAATACCCAATCACCTACATCAAAACTTCTTTCACTGCGATGTTGATCTGCCTGTTGTTTCATTCTATTCTATGCCAACACGAGGTTATCCTTTAAGATTTGGAGGACTTGTTGTTGATGTTCGATGTGATGTCCACTGCCTGAACCTTAGAATTTTCTCTTAAATATGATGTGATGGATGGTGGCTGATACCCATAAAGTGCCATAAATGGGGTCATTTTTGTTGCTGTATGGAAGGAAGTGTTATACCACCATTCAGCCAGAGGCAACCATTTGACCCATTGTGTCTGTTTATCAGATACAAAGCAACGAAGATATCCTTCCAAACATTTGTTTACTATCTCAGTTTGCCCATCAGATTGAGGATGATAAGATGAGCTATGAGCTAACTGAGTACCAAGACAAGAAAATAATTCTGTCCAAAAATTCCCAGTGAAAATGGGATCTCTGTCACTTACAATAATCTTTGGATTTCCATGTAGCTTTTGAATTGTTTCCACAAATGCCGTAGAAACTGTACTATCTTTAAATGGATGTGATAATGCACAAAAGTGTGCATACTTGGTAAGTCTGTCAACTACCACCATGATGACAACTTTTCCCTCAGACTTGGGTAAACCTGTGATAAAATCCATTGAAACCTCCTCACAACGTTGGCTTGGAATGGATAAAGGTTGTAATAGACCTGGTGTCTTAATTGTTTCAACTTTATTTTGTTGGCAAACCAAACATTCCGCCACAAACTTTGAATATCTGATTTAAGGCCATCCCAAAAAAATTCTTTCTTAACCCTGTGGTAAGTTTTTAAAAATCCTGAGTGCCCTCCTAAGGGAGAAGTGTGCAATTCCATAAGAATCTTTTGTTTTAGCTGGGAATTCTTAAAGAGGTATAAGCGATCTTTGTACCATAACGAATCATTTTTCCAGCTAAATGTATCAGACGTACTGGAATCTTGTTGTAGCTTTTGAATAAGTGCCCACAGTTCTTCGTCATTCTTCCATTCCTCCCTTGCTTCATTTATCCAATCTG
>APFE030327396.1:76317-108451 GCA_000404065.3 Pinus taeda | reverse complement strand
ATCTGGGAGTTAAGCACGAGGGTCTGTGAAGATAGGGAAGAGAGATACCCCCTCTCCTACTTGTCCGAACTTACCTCACGACTATTCCGCTCGGCTTCTGTGACGAGTTGGTATCCATAGTTGCTACTCCGAGGGAGCTACATAGCTGGCTATGGAGAAGAATCCCGTGGCACCTGATGTCGATGTTGTATCACTCTCGACAGTACTACCAGAGGGCACCCTTGCGAAGCTTGGGAGCTTGCATTGGCGTAGGCTGTTGTTAGGAGGTCAGCGTAACTTCCTCTGTTACCTTCGCTGATATGCCTGGGCCCTCATCATCCCAGACTATCTTCGGAAGGCCCCTTATTTCACTTTCTCATATTTTGGTGTCCGATCCTAATCACCCGGAGCAGAAATACTTGGAAGTTGTTTGATTGGCTATATCTTTAGGCACTTTATAGTGTGCGCTCTATGCTCCTAGTTGGCGTAGCTTTCAATTTTTTGAGTCTTTAGTTATATCTTAATCAGAAAGTTCAAAGTGGCTGACGGATCTCCTAGACGGTCTCGAAGACTTCGTGGTCTTTAACCACCGAGTTTAGAGCCTTCTCCGAGAAGGCACAGAGGTAATAATACCGGTGGGTTTTGTCCCACAGCAATTGACGCATCGGGGATTGATCCTCCTCTCGGGGGCATTAGTATTCAAGCAAGGCCTAGTACTTCCACGGAACAAGAGAGGAACACTTCAGTTCTTTCTCGAGTTCGCTTATAAGCGGAGGATAACATAGAGGTAGAAGAACTTTCAGAGTCATTAGCGGCTCCGAATTGTCCCCTACCATCTAGTCATCCACACGTATTACAATACGTTGCGACTCTGACGCATAGACCGTCAAGTCCAGGTTATGCTACACGCTTACCTTCGATGACCACTGCTGGAAGCATGGCTTCTACAAGTGCTACGATTGTACAAACTCCCATATTTGTACAAGGGGGATGGAAATATTTCCATCCCCTCCATCTCTTTATTCAGATCTTTTGCTAGCACGTCTTTTTTTGGGTCTACCTCCATTCTGTCCACGAGTGGAAATTCCCAAACCAATGCTTTTGGTTCTGGATTCTTCCCATTTGGCGCCCATTCACAGGGCATTCCTTCAGCTCCATTCGGGGCCGCCACGTCCATGATGAGTGGATCATCTTCGTTCCAAGGTTTTCCGTTCGGAAGTGGTCATATACCACATTCCAACCCAACAATAGGATCCATGCCTTTTTCTTCTATAGGACAAAGCAGCAATCCTTTCCAAGGTTGGAATAACCCTGGGCTTAGTAGTGCCGGAACTGGGAATCCATTTTTCGACCAATATGGGAATAGGCCATATACCACGGTTAGTTCATTCCAAAGTATTCCTCCCCTAGCTTCAGCTTGGAATCCATATCATGGGTTATCAACTCCTTATAATCCTTTAGGAGGAAACTTTGTTGGGTATGGTGGATATACGGTCGGAGTTGGTCAAACTCTGAGTTTTGCTAGGTCACAAGGCTTGCCTTTTGGTTCAACGGGTTCTACTGGTTACTTTAGGCAGCCTGGTGCCTTCCAAAATCCACACCAATCTTTTCAAAGCTTTGGGAGTTCCACCCAGTCAGGGTGGAATTCCCAAGCTCCTCCTAGACTTCCGTTTCTGGCAACGTTGAACTTGTCAGATCTCACTAAGTTAACTAACGACCCAATCAAGTACAATCTGGCCTGGCCTTCAGTCCCAACTAAACTCCCTTCAGGCATTCCAAAGTTCAGAGGGAAGAGTGGTGAGCACCTGGGCGACCATGTAACCACGTTCCACTTGTGGTGCTCATCGAACTCCCTGATCGATGACTCGGTTAGGTTGAGATTATTTCAACGAACCTTGACTGGTAACACGGCCAAATGGTATATAGAGTTGCCTGGGGGCATCTTTACATCATTCGCTAACTTAGCTAATATTTTCTTGAACCATTTTTAGTTGCCTATCCGGTATGATGCTGGAACCGAACTACTGGCTACCTTTTGTCAGGATAAGGAAACCCACATTTCTGATCATATTCAGGAATGCAGACGGAGAAAGAGGCTCATTAAAGTCGATATCCCTCCAGAGTACCGTCTCGAGTGGTTTTTGAAGTCTTTAATACCTGACATCTCCAAAGATGTCTCCATGTCTCGGGTCTATTTTGAGGAGCAAGCCATTTTTAGTGCCCAACAATTAGAATTGATCTACTCTCAGTCTAGGATCCTACAAAGTACTTGCCAAATGCTCCTGGGTCTAAGGTTGACATAGCTAAGCCAAAGCCAGGTCCCCACGCGGATGGTATTGTTGGGTCGGTAGACACGAATATGGTGAACTTGTTGAATCAATTGCAACAGTTGTCTTTACAAACTGCTTCTAACAACCAAGTCACATTGTCTAACCCTTCAGCTTCCCAAACTTCTTTGATTAATGTCGTCCAATCTGATAACCCCAAAGGAAATCAAAATTCCAACGGGAAAAAGAAAGGGCGAGGTAAGAAAAATAACCAGGATGGGAAGCCTAATGCAAATAAATCCGGCAATAACGCTGGTGGTGGTAGAAATGAGTCGAAAAGGAAAGTCAAGTTTCCATGCAAATTGTGCAGTGGAGACCATTTAACTCATCTTTGCCCCAAGATTGAAGACACTCAGCGCTTGTTGAGGTAGCAAAGGACTTCTAGCTCCCAAGCTGTGTTAACCAACCCTTTTCCCCAAGGGCAGCAACTTCTTGCTGGCACGAGTTCAAACCCTGGAACCTCCACAGGGGGCAACGAGGAAGGGGAAAAATCATCGAATGTTTTCATGATGGGTTCTAACGTCCATGTGTCTACTCAGTCACATGATTATGGTGAAGCCGAAACTTCCAAGGACAAGGCTGTTCTCGGAAGTACTGACCTTCATATCGAGCAACCCCCTATTGAGACTATACCACGGATACTGAAAGGCTCCGCTAAACGCGCGGCTATTAATCCTAATGGTAGGGTCGCCCAGAATTACTCCATTGTGAAGGATCTGGCTCAGAGTCCGTGCGCCATGTCTGCTTTAGAAGTTCTCCAGTCGTTTCCGGCTCAGAGAAGTGCTTTACTTTCCGCGATTGGAGCAGTTGATCCAACTAACTCTTTAGTGCTCACTTTCAACATGTTAAATGTCAAAAAGCAACTGCCTCATCATATGGCTTTTCAAATAAAGTCTACATACCGGAAAATTAATATTTTTCGTACTGTTATTGATGAAGGGGTTTCCACGTGCGTCATGTCAATGTCATGTTGGAAGGCTATTGGATTGCCTTCAACTGTTCCTTCACCTACTGTCTTGACTGCATTCGATGGCCATTCTCATAAGCCGCATGGGATTATCCCCTCCTTTCCTATATGTGTTGGGGGGAAGGTCATTAATATTGAAGTAGAAGTCGTAGATGCTAACCTAGACTATAATCTCCTCCTAGGAAGGAACTGGGTATATGAAATGGATGCCATTGTCTCGACTTTGTTTCATGTCATTTTCTTTCCTCATGAGGGGAAATTGTGAAGGTTGATCAATTGGATTATTGTCCAGTTGATCCTCAAGCAAGCTCTGACTCTACTGTTCCTTTAGTGGATAACCCTCGTCTGCCTACTGAGAATCTAGGAGTAGGGATGTATTCCTCATTGATGGGTACTTTTGAGTTTCCCTCTCCTATCGCTAAAATCAATGCCATTTCCTCATCTAAGGAGTCTTCTCGAGTAGAGTTCTTTCGAACTCGTTATTCTTCAGACCCTTGGACCTTGCCTTCACCTACGACCACATTAGTTGAAGGACAAGGGATGGGAATGGCATTTCCTATATCTGCAGCTGAGCTTAGATATCAGTCTATCGTCAACTCTGCAGATGACCATTCTACTCCTTTTTCCGAAGAGGAGTTAGATGGCGATGTGGCCCCGGCTTGGAGCCTTGATTCCACCTATGCTTTGGACTGCTTAGATTCAGTTTTACCTTCGGAAGAAGTAATTCTTGAAGCAATGATGGGTATAGATCGACCTTGGGAAGATTTACACCATCGTTCATATTTTCTTCCTCCATTGCAGGAGGTAGAATCTAGATTCTCCGAGCTCTGTACTAGTGATGTTTGTACAGTGTCAAACCCTTTGGCTCCAGCACACGTTCGTGCTGAAGGTAATATGTCGGTGATTTCGAAAACAACACCTATAAACATCTCTAGGGACCCTAACACGATCGAGAATCTCTTCATCGTTATTGAGTGTTCCCCTGAAGAAATTCAAATTTACACCGACCTGTTCAAAGAATTTCGGGATGTATTTGCTTGGTATTATGAAGAAATGCATGGCATTGACCCATCTATAGTTCAACATGAGATCAAGACGTATGAAAATGCCAAACCAGTTCGTCAAAGGCTTCGGCCGGTTAACCCTAGGAAAGCAGCAGCTATCAAAGCGGAAGTGGAGAAGCTGCTAAAGGCGGGTTTTATATACCCTGTTCCTCTTACTGATTGGGTTTCTAATCTAGTCGCTGTAGATAAAAAGCAAGGAACAATCCGAGTATGCATCGATTTTAGGGACCTAAACAAGGCTTGTCCCAAAGATAATTACCCCACGCCATTCATTGATCAGATTATCGATGAGTGTGTGGGTAATGAGATTTTTTCCTTCATGGATGGATTCTCTAGTTATAATCAAATTTCTATCCATCCTGAAGACCAACATAGGACAGCCTTTATATGTCCCTGGGGTACCTTTGCATATAGAAAGATGCCTTTTGGTCTTAATAATGTTGGAGCCACCTTTCATCGGGCCATGTCATATGTTTTCCACGACATCAAGCATGTCATCGAAGCATACTTAGATGATCTCGCTGCTCGTTCTTGAAAGAGAACTGATCACCCTAGCCACCTTCGAATGGTTTTCGAGCGATGTCGTTTTTATAAAATCCGGTTGAATACCAACAAGTGTGTTTTCGTAGTTACGTCCGATCAGTTGTTAGGGTTCATTGTGTCAAATGAAGGGATTCGGGTTGATCCCTTCAAGGTTGAGGCAATAGTTCAGTTGCCTCCCCCGTCCTCAATTGGTCAACTTCAGAGTCTTCAAGGGAAGGCTAATTTCTTAAGGCGGTTTATAGAAAACTATGCCGAGATCACTAAAGGGTTCATGCGGTTGTTACGGAAAGGAGTTCCATTTGTATGGGATGACTTTGCGCAACGATCGTTCGATGCTTTGAAAAAAGCACTAGTCTCTACCTCGCTTTTGAGTCCACCGAATTATGGTAGTGATTTCCTCTTATATCTCACTGCAGCAGAATCAGACATTGGTATGGTTCTAGTTCAGGAGGACAATTCTCTCACCGAGCATGTGATTTATTATTTGAGCCGAGGCTTAATAGGTCCTGAACTTTGCTATTCTCCAGTTGTGAAGTTGGCCTTGGCAGCTGTCCATGCTGTCCAGCGGCTCTCTCATTATATCTTGATACACAAAACTTGTGTCTTAGCAGCGGTCAATCCATTTCAATTTGTCCTCAGTATGCGAGTGATTGGGGGAAAATATAATAGATGGATAGTCATCTTGCAAGAATTTGATCTCGAGTTCTTGTCGGCAAAGTCTAAGAAATCCATGGTTTTCGCTGAGCTAATTTCTAAGCTACCTTGTGGAGAGGATACGATTTATGAGGAAAGTTTTCCCGACGAACATTTATTCCTCATCTCTTCACTTGACCCTTGGTATGGAGATATCATTGTCTATCTCCAGACGTCGAAGTTTCCCTCTACTTTCTCTAAGGATGAACGTCGTAAATTACGTCAGCTGGCTAAAAATTATGTTATCATTGGTGATACCTTATACCATCGAGGGGTTGATTCAATCCTTCGGCATTGTTTAACCTTGGAGGAAGCAGAGCCAATGCTAAATGATTGCCACAGTGGAGCTTGTGGTGGTCACCTATCGGGGCTTGCTACAGCCCAACGCATCTTACGTGCTGACTATTTTTGGCCTTCACTCTTTAAAGACTGTGTGGAAGCGGTTAAATGTTGTCACCCTTGTCAGATATTTATTCGAAAGATGTGTGCTCATCCAGCTCCTCTTTTTCCCATTGTCACCGTTGGTCCTTTTACTAAGTGGGGTATTGATTTTACAACTTGTAATCTTCCTTCAGCGACGAATCACAAGTATATTATTGTGGCCGTAGACTACTTTACAAAGTGGGCCGAGGCCATGCCCACTTATAAAAATGATAGTGACATGACAACTTTGTTTCTTTTCAATCAGGTTATCTCAAGATTCGTTGTCCCGAGAGAGATTGTCACTGATCATGGCAGTCACTTCCAGAATCAACTGATGTCTGAATTAGCTCTTAAATTAGGTTTCCGGCAAGAGCATTTGTCTCCTTATTATCCTCAGGCCAATGGACAGGTCGAGGCAGTCAATAAAATTCTCAATACGATACTCCAACAAACAATCGACAAAAATCGGTCCAATTGGCACGTTATGTTGTATTCGGCTCTTTGGGTATACTGGACCTCCGTAAAGACTACTACTGGTTTTACACCTTTTCAGTTGGTTTACAGGATGGAATCTATCTTTCCGATCGAATGTGAAATTCCATCTCTTAAGTTAGCTGTAGAGCTCCTTCCAGAGACTTCGAGTCTCGAAGAGCGCCTCCTTCACTTGGAACATCTCGATGAGCAGCGTCGAGATGCTGCCATGATGAATGAGGCACATAAGAAAAGGGTCAAAACGCAGTATCATAAATCTGTCCGTCCTCGAGTCTTTTCTGAAGGCGACCTTGTCTTGGTCTATGACCAAGATAAAGACGCCTTGGTGGCAGGAAAGTTTAAGCCTATGTGCTATGGTCCTTTCATTATTAAACGAGTTTTAGAAAAAGAGTCGTATGAGTTAATCGATTTTGAGGGAAACAAGCTGGCGGAGCCCCGAAACGGGCTCTACCTATATAAGTACTTTGCTTAAGTAGGAGTTAGGCAATGGCTTCTTTGTATATTATGTATATTTGTACATATATCATCGAGAGTTTTGTGATGTCAGCACTTTTTGGTCTACTGTTGTAGGTGTTGATGGATGACTTGGTCTATTTTGGGTTCGCCGATGGTGCTAGTCGGCACACTCGGAATCTTGCTTCCACAGCCTGGGTACTTTATTATCCAACTGGTCAATTGATGGAATCAAGAGGCATATGCATTGGTTTTGCTTAAAATAATATGGTTGAGTATACTGCCGTTATTAATTTACCATCCGAGGCAATCTCTTATGAGGTTGACTCGTTGGTAGTTTATCTCGATTCTCAATTGATAGTGTCTCAATTACATAACATTTATCGGGTAAGGGATCCATGTTTATATCGCCAGTATTTAAGGGTGAGGTTGTTACAAAGATCATTTGTTGATATTAATTATTTTCACATTCCAAGATCTCATAATTGGTTAGCTGATTCTATCGCTAATCAAGCATTAGACTAGCATATCAATCATTCATCATAAAATCAAGCATCAAAAAGTCAAACACTATATATATATATATAATATAATATATATATATATATATATATATATATATATATATATATATATTATCATCATCATCATCATAAAAGCATCTCGAGTGTAACTATTGCGTTGGCTACACGCCGAAAAGTGCAAACCCAGTCACGTGGCATGCCAACCACATGACGCTGCATATCCTGAGGAAGGTCCTCTATAGCAGCCATCGGTACTCGATAGCTCAGTCTAGTCAAGTGTAGCTGGACGTTGTGTAGAGTCTGTTCCATCTCAGCAGCCGCCTCTTCGGTTCCTCGGTCACGTCGTCTGTGCTGCGGGAGTCCATCTGGTCGTACTGGCCCAATATCTGGATCATGATCATTATATTAGTCATTTGAATCTCATCAAAAAATATTTTTCAAAATGCATCATTATATTTGAAAAATCCAAAAAAATCATAAAAATCAAAAAATTCTTACCAATCCCGCCCCATGCTGCATTCAGCGGTAATGCTAGGTCAGGATCTCCTCGGAAGTCCAGCCCAGCATAGGGGTAGTCATCTACGGTGATGATCTGCTGATCCCACCAGGTGAAGAAGTCATTGTCAAAAGTAGTCCTAGGAACCTCCCCACCCCCCAGACATTTCATCAGATCAGCCCACCGGCCCATGCGTGGATCGCGTGGGGTGCTAATGGAAACTGCTACCCTGGGCCAGAGTGCGGGAATCCTCTTGAAGAAGAAAGTGCACAAGATAATCCCGTAGCCAAATTTTTTGGTCTGTCCCCTCTTAATAGAAATGAGCTGGCTCTTCATGCTGGCCATAAGAGGAGTACACCAGTCAAACACAGTAGTGATACAATCCACTGCCACGCTCATGGTGATCCGTGATGCGTGATGCAGAGAGGACGATCCATTCACTCGAGCTATGGTGAGCAGGATGATCCTCAGCGATAAACTCGCTAAATATGCAATAGAGATCTGGCTCCCAACTTTCTTGGGATGTCCTGGGTAGTATATTTGTACATAGTCCTCTATAGTGAGACTGCTCCGTGTCCTGCCCTGGGACTGTACTACCTCTCCCCTTCGGGAAAGGCCCGTGATAAAATAAATATCCTCCACTTCTACTCTGAGTGACATTTGATCAATCATGAAGGCTTCCTCCTCGACATCCCAATAGTCAATGAGCATTTCAAGTAGTCGTACATTGGCTTTCATGTTCGGCAGTTTGAAGAATTTGAGAAAGTCGCATCCACGTAAAGCATCCAAGGCTTGAGGATCATTCATAACTTCATTATCCACCGCTGCATGTTCTCTTTCACGCCATGTGATCGGCATCCTGAGAAGAAATTGAGTTTCAACCGTTAGTTTTTTATTAAAATTGGTTCACGGCGTATATGCGGGTTACTGTATACACAGTCGCGTATAGGGCCTGCGTGTATGTGGGTTTCATATTATCAACCCGCGTATACGCCGGAGTGAAATTTTGAACAATAGTTCAACGGTGAAACATCAATGAAAAATCCTAAAACTGGTCACAATGAATTGCAAGCTAAGTGTAAGAGTTACCTGGAAGATTTTGAAGAATTTGAACGGTTGAATTTAGCACATGGGAAATTTGCTCCTTTGGCTCCAAATAATTGCTCTCCAACTAAATTAGTAAAAATGGTGAGTTCAAAACCCCTTTTATAAGTTTTGAAAATGCAAAATTTTTTTAAAACTCATTTTGTTTGGTCTCATGTGACTTTTAACTTGGGAGCTTGGAATGTCGAGAATGGTTTGTTTTTCAGGACATTTTTGACATTTTCGAGACGGTTCCATGACTGGTGACCCGTCATGGCAGGTATCGTTTTTTCACTGGCATATAGGTTAGGGACATCATTTTTCCCTTGCATCATGCATACTAGCCTCCATGTGACGATACATTTGCCATAGGGTCGATCCCATCGTGTTATGGTTCGTAAGCCATCTTCACTCGCCGATTTTTAAAATCATGACATGATGGTAGAGCCATCCTTTACATGGGCATTGTAGTTAGCACCTCACTGACATTTGTTGCCCATGCTTCTTCAATTTGAGTAGGCTCGGGAGTCCTCTGTAGTCCCGCCATGGCTTATGCGTTGAAGACTCATTCCTCTTAGCTTATTCGCTTTGTTCTGGCCTTATACCCTAGAGGCTCCTTTGTGTTGAGTTGTACTACTGCATTGCATGTTGACCATTTGCACCTTTTGGCCTAGAGCCAGCTTCACTTGGACTCGTGTTTAAGCCAACTTTTGACCATGACATCTGAAAAATCAACCTTGCATACCTTTGACTTCTGCAACTTGACACACCTTGACCCGTGGAAGGAACACACCTTTGAGTGTCACCGACCAGTTTTTGCCTCCTTGCATTGATCATAGGAATGTTCCACTCCCAGGAACTAGATCATCTGTTTCATCGACACTCGTTCTTTCCACTGTACCATAGCATTCTTTTATTCTTTTTCGAGCTTAATAGAAAAAAGACAAAAAAAAATAAATATTCCAAAAAGAGCGGGAACGGGACAGTATTTCCATCTATTATTGGTAGCTAGAGTCAGTCGTGTCGCCCTTGAACAAAGCACTCAAAGCAAAGTCTCCTCCGCTTGGGTGGGATTTAGTTTGACTTAGGTAAGCATTAACCTTTGTTATTGAGTCAGTTCTCCCCCGATTGGTTATCTCTTCCAATCATATGGAGGGTTCGCTCGTGCCTCCTGCACGAACTTATACAGATTCATCATATGCTGCCATAGTCACATTGAGTCGTGCTTTTGTTTAAGGGAAGTTAGCCTGAGTCGGCCTCTCTGCGGACTTGGGTTGCTTTAATGGTAGTTTTTACATTTTCCCTTTCAACTCGTAGTATGGGGAAGAGTGGGCTATAATGGTAATGCTTAAGAATCAATTATTGCGTTCCTTCCATATCAATTGCATGGTAATATATTCTGTTCCATAAAGGATCCCAGTAATATTGAATCTTCGTTCCAAATTGAAACCTTAACTCATTTTTCAGTCGGCCATCCCAGTTGTTAGTGTCATGTCTATCATCACATCAGTTATATTGGTCCTTTACTCATGCCGGTTTGAGAAGGTCCTCATTGACTTCTTGCTGGCAGGTCTTTTCCTTATCGACGACGACATCTTGCTCTGAGGGCAGGCCTAGAGCTGCGCCCTGGCCCTATTTCCATTATTGATAGGTTACCTTGTGCTCAGCATCGATCAGTATCATGGGTCTTTGACTGAGTGGTTTCCCTTGTGTTCGACGTCAGCTTACATTATCACACATTGGGATTAGTGCAGTACCTTGGTTTCCATTTGACCCTATTGGTGGATACCTCGGCTCTTTGTCAGCTTTCATTATTGGTTGGTTCAGAGGGTTTTTGCCGTGCGCTAGCCACATCTTGTGTACGCCGAAAATGTACTTCGGTTCGGTTACTGCATCTTTTTTCGTCCGATTCCTTCCACATTATTGGCCTACGGGTTACACTCGCACTAGATTGATGAAGGATGCCTTAATGCCTTCCTTCTAGTGGATCTTTCCCTATTGACTCCGACTCATTGCTCTGGGGCAAAGATCTAGAGTCCATTTGGCAGTACCTTGGGGTTTGCAGTCATTAGTGGCAGATCCTTCGCTATCGACAGTGGGAAATCATCATTGTCTCCTAATCGATAGATTCCTACAGGTGTTCGACTCCAGTTCATCTATTTGCACTTGTTGGATTATACTGGGTACCTTGACGCTCATTATCATTATCGGTGAGTAGTCTCGCGTTTGTTAACGGTATACATCAATGACCAGTAATCAAACGATTTCTCACATGGTCGACTTCATATCATTTATTCCCATGGTGTAGAAATGTACCACGGCGGTCGGTGAAGACCTCAGCTTGTATCAGCATTCATTGGTTCACTTGACAGTTGCTCCTGTTGCTGCTAGTTGATACCACTCCACCTTATATGTTGCAATCAGTCATGGCGACATTCTATATGCTGGCACTTGAGTTTGCAGTGTAGTACCATCCTTTTCCATCATGTTCAGTTGGTACCTTTTGGGATCATTCTTTGATATCAGTGATCCGTTTTATTTCTCAGCATCATTGACAGTTTTATATGTGATATTCAGACATGTACTTGTTCGATCATGATCATATGATCCATTATGTATTTTCTAGTCATTTATACTTGTATACTTAGTGGATCCGCTTGTACTTGATATGTGGACATGCTTTGCTTTCTCTGAGCATGGGTATGCCCACCTCAGATGGTGTTTCTTTCTGACCTCCTTTTTTGGCTTGGCAGGCTGAATTCTGGTGAAGTACTACTCGGCTTTTGGCAGATTTCCTTTCCATGTGCTTGCTTAATATATTTCGGCCATCATGTACCCCTTCTGACCTCATATATTAGGGGGCATCTGTTATAGCTCCAAATCTCACTATCATGGTTTGTGATGCTGCACTCATGGCCTAGGGCGACCCCTCCTTCTAGACCTGGTCCCAAATTTAAAAAACAGTGTTTTATTCCCTATACGCAACATTTCCCTGAGTTAAACGCATGTATACGCGGGTCCATATATACCCAACCTGCGTATATGTATTAAAACACTTAAAAAACTATAAAACTCCTTATTTTCGGGCGGAGATCGCGGGTTTTACCTACTGATCACCTGTTAGTGCTCGTGGCCCCAACTGTTCCCAACCAATTCCTAACTAAAAAACTACTTTGGAATTGGTATAAAAAGACATCAAAGGGAAGGCCTAAGGGAGGAGAGAAGAGAGAGAAAGGTTATTATACTGAGATTTTCTCCTGACCAGGTCTGAAGACCCTTGTGCCCTTTGCACTTTCCCCATTTGTACAGGAAACCCTTGTTTCCTTGTGTTTTGATGTTCATCCACTTGTTATGGCATCATGGAGTGAGTCTTGGAAGGAGATATGCTAGAGGCTTGAGGCGGGACGGATCCAGAAGGAAGCTGTGTTTGGAGCCTGCGAAAGGCTGCTCAGGTGATATTACTCCTTTTGTACATTCTATTTGTCTATAATAAAGAAACATGTCTTGGTTCCCGATATGCTTCTTCTTTTAATGTTTATGATGTTCATGTAATTTTCATGTATGAATGGATGTTTAAAAGTTCATAACTAACTTCCCTTCTTTTATAACATAAAGATGATTTTTTGTATAAGTCTTTGTCCATATACTGCTGCATTCTTTGGATTTGGTTGTTTTGCAGGACAAGGGAGCGAAAGGGACTTGAAGAAGGGTTTGGACCCTTGAGGAACTACTCAAACGTAGGACCTGAGGTACATCCTTCTTACTTTAGAATTTGCTTTTGATAGCATAATGGCTGTGTGAGTGCATGCTTCTTTGTTTAGACAGCTTTCAGTCTACTAGGGTTTCCACCCAAAAGCCCCAGGGGATCAAATCCCTCAACATTAACCCTTTTTTTCTTGGCCCTGGATCCTTGGTTGGCTACATTGTTACTGTAGGAGCCGTTGTTGTTGCAGATTTCTTTGATCTCTTTCCCATTTGTTTCAAATTTCTTATTTCAGCGGAGTTCTACACAAGCGATGAGAAAAACATGATAGAGAGAAATGTTGCTATAGACCAATACGAAAGAATTACGTTGATCAGCAGGTGATAATGGATTATAGTGAAATTGTCGCGGATAAAATCTAAAGAAAAACCTTCCCTTAACTGCTTCATTGATTAGCTGTTTAACCTGTCAATCATGGTAAAGGAGGTTTTAAATGCCCATCATGTCATTTATATGTCAAATGATTCATTGAAGCGTGGCTTAGATTTCTTTGATGGATAATCAGAGGTAAATCGCAAATCGGTGGTTGATAATGGGAAGGGAAAGGTTTTAATATTTTTCTTAAACATCCTCCGATCACCGAAAGGTGATACAATGCATGTAAGCCTTTTAAATATGTTCTCAAGATATGTGCCTTATTAATGCATCGCAATCGGGGAATGGATTCGAGCTTTATTGACGTGCCACTGTGATTTCGCCAATCGCTAATTGCGATATGCCTTATCGCATCGGAGGATTCGAGTGTGCCTTTAATGATGTGTTGAGTGGTATTGCCGACTGCCGATGGCGATACGCTTTATCGCATCGGAGAAATTAAAGGGGTTCTATTACATTGTGCTTTGTCATTTGACTTCCCCGATATCTGATTGCGATATGCTTTTCGGATCGGAGAGAATGGATGTATCTTTGTGCATGCTTCCTTTGTTATTGCAATATGCGATCTTGCGATCGCCTTATCGTAATAACGAAGAATTTTATAATTTTTAAAGACCCACTTTATTTCTATTCAAAAGGATTTTAAAATAGTTCATCTAATTTAAGTCTTTTGATAAAGGTTTTTCTTATGATGGGTTAATACCAATTTATTCACACATCTAAGTTTTATTTTAAAAGGGACCCATTTCATATTATAATTTTGTATAAAAATTTTATGAAATGGGGGGTTGTTGTACAGAACAACAATTGGCAATTCACTAGGAGAAACAGTTATCTCTAAGAAATTAATTAAAATACTTAAACTTTCTTAATCTGGAAAGCTTAGATGATAGGGAAAATCTAATATAACTAGATAATCATAGATTCTGAAAGTAATGTTAACTATTTCTGCTATTTCCTTCTCTTGTTAAAATTAAATACATTCTAAGTTTTAAATTAGCCTTAATTAGTTGATAATGATAAAACAAAAGACATTTCCAACTTAGCTTTTATAATGACTCCTTTGTCATAGGTAGAGCCTCTACCGCCAACAAACGTCTATACTCTCGACAGGGTTACCTTTTAACCATTTGACCATTCATTATTCCATCCATTTTCAGAGTATAATTAAAAATAATGAATCCAAAAGATATGTTTCCATATTTTTGTATTAATTTTTCCTTTTTTCCTTATTTTGTAAGATAAAAAGCCATTGTCCTCGTTTGGTGGCCAGTTGTTGACAATGCCATTCACTAGTTGTAATTTAACTGAACAAGCTGGCTCGTGATGAGACCCCTTGTCTTATAATGATAAGCCATTACCCTGTTTTGGTATGTAGTGTTGGTAATGTCAGTTGAACTATTCCCCTATGATCATGGTAAGCAGGCTTGTAATAAGACCTCTTATCTTTTATATCAAATATATTTTAGAATTACACTCTGAGTAATTATAAACTTTGATGGATGGGATGAACAATTTTCTCCTTAAGAGAATATGGATGACAGGGTGAGAGTTGAGGATGCTAAGATTGAATTAGTCTCTATTTTGTATTGATAACTGATTTCAGGCTTTTTAAAACATTAAAATGATTTACAGTACTTCTATGTTTCGAGAAGATTTCACAAAGATAAAATAGGATTTTCAGAATCTAATTATATCTAATTTCTTAGAATTTTCTTTTTCTTTTAAAGCTTCCATTTCTTAAAAGTAAATATCAAGACTATTTTCTTTTGAGTAACTTTTCCAATATAGCAAAGACCAATGGGAGGCTTTTTACAACTTTATTTTCCTAAGATTCTAAACAAAATAAGTTATACACACAAATTCTGCTGAAAATTGAATATTTACAAAGGGAGAAGGGGTTACCTCCTCAATTGAAGAATTTGTTTCAAGATAAGGTCGTTAACAGGAAGAGAATGTCTCTTTCCTGATAGATCTTGCAATATGAATGTAGAAGGGCCTATCTTCTCGCTGATTTGGAATGGTCCAAGCCACATTTTCTAGAACTTAGTGTGTTTTCCTTTATCCTCATGGGCTTTGTCCCATTTCAAAACTAGATCACCAACTTGTAAATGTTTTGAGCCGGTTGAAGTTGCATCAAAATATGACTTAATAATTTGCTGATGTTTTGTATGTATAATTCAGGATTTTTCCCTCTCTTCTTCTAATTTCAGAATTTGATCATGTCTAATTTGAATAAAAGATGAGGGATTCTCTTCAATAAACTGCACTAAAGCTAGTGATGGAAGTACTAAGTTTGTTGGTAAGACAGCTTCCTTTCCATATACTAGATTAAATGGAGAAGTGCCTATGGAGGCCTTTTGTGTTATTCGGTCAGCCCATAGTGCAAATATCAAAGATTTATGCCAGTTTTTATGATTCTGCTTGATAGTTCTCTTAATGATTTTGATAAGATTTTTATTGGTTTATTCTGCTAAACCATTACCTTGAGGGTAGTAGTTCGCAGAATACTTCTATTTAAATCCCCTTTTGATAGCAAACTCAAATATAGAATTTCCAGAGAAATAAGATGCATTATCAAAAATAAGAGCGTTTGGGACACCAAACCTGGTAATAGTGCACTGAGCTATGAATTTAATGATTGCTTCAAAGTTTGTTGTCTACAAAGGAATTGCTTCAACCCACTTAGTAAAGTAATCGGTAGCTGTAAGGATATACCTATGCTGTTTGGATGAATGTGGAGTGATTTCCCCAATGATGTCCAATCCCCATTGTTCAAAAGGTTGTTCAATGTTGACTGGTTGCAAAGGGAAAGCTGGCTTTCTTTGTCTTCCACTAGTGGTTTGACAACTTTGACATTTCCTTACATATTCATGAGTATCTTTGAACAGGGTGGGCCAATAATATCCAGCATGAATGATTTTGTGAGCTGTTGTATCGGCTCCAAAATGTCCTCCTGCTGGTCTGTCATGTAGCTCCTGCAAAACCTTTTACGCTTCAGGTTTTTCTAAGCATCTTAACAAAATTGAATCATAATTTCGTCTAAATAATACATCATCTACAAGTATGAAGTTTTTTGCTTTCAATCTTATCGCATGTTTGTTTTTATAGGAAAGATTAGAAGGAGCATATCCATTTTTCAAATAGAAAATCAGATCTCCGTATTGAGATTCAGGATTAGTGATACTTATCTGATTGATTTCGTCAGTATCTTTTGTACCTTCAGATTCCTGAATATTGGATGCTCCTGCTAACAAACTACAAAAACCTTGGCCTTTGACAATCTTTGCTGGTTTAATTTCCAAGTCATATTTTTGTAATTTTGTGACCCAATTTGCTCCCTTTTCTCCTAATTCCCTTTGAACTAGTAATTGTCTTACTACCGAAAAGGGAACGATAACTTTTGTGTGAGATTTTAAGAGAAAGGGTCTGTAATTTTTAATGGCTTTGTACACAGCAAAGGCTTGTTTTTCAACTTCCGAGTAATTAAGTTCAGCACCTTGAAGATTTGAGCTGTAAAATGAGATTGGTGCTTCGTTAATTTGTGTCAGCACTGCTGCATAAGATGAGTCAGATGCAAGGGTATATAGCATGCAATGATTTGAAAAATTAGGAGTGCTCAAAGGAGGGGCATTTATGATTGATTGTTTGATTGAATCAAATGCATCTTTTTCTGCAGGCCCCCATTTAAACACCGAATTTTTCTTGATCATGGTTTGTAATGGAAAAACAATCTAGGAAAAATCTGGAACAAATATTTTTACAAAGTTAATTTGACCTAAAAATGACTGCATGGATTTTTTATTATGAGGGAATAGAATATCAAAAATCTCTTTAATTCTATCTAGATCAATATAAATAAAATCCTTTGAAACAATGAAGCCCAAGAGCTTTCCTTGAATAAGAGCAAAAAAGGACTTCTTTGGATTGAGTGAGATACCATACCTTCTGCAACGTTCAAAGATTTGTTTCAAATCATGTAAATGATTTGATCTTTTCTTGGAAAATATAGTAATATCATCTAAATAGACAACTACTGATTTATTGATCAATCCTTTGAATGCTATGTCCATCGCTCTTTGGAATGTAGCTCCAGCATTAATTAATCTGAAAGGCATTTTTTGGTAGGCATAAGTTCCCCACTTGGTTCTAAAGGTAGTCTTAAGTCTGTCATCAGGATGGACCAAAATTTGGTTATACCCTGAAAAACCATCTAAAAAAGACATTAACTCAGAACCAGCTACTGAATGGAGTGTCTGCTCCATGGTAGGTAAAGGGAAGTTATCCTTTTGGCTTGCTTTGTTAAGATTTTTGAAATCAATACAAATTCTGATATCGCCATTTTTCTTCCTTACTGGCACCATATTGGATACCTAGTTTGAATGTCTGACAGGAAAAATTATCTTAGCTTTTAAGATTTTGTTTAATTCGGCTTTTATTTGACTCTCTAAGTTAGGATGAATCTTCCTTAACTTTTGTTGTACTGGATTTTGTTCAGAAAGCATTGGAATAGTATGTTGAATGATCGATGTATCGTATGTTTTCAAATCATCATACTTCCAAGCGAAGACTTTTTTATATTTATGAAACAATCTAATGAATGCAATTCTTTCTTCTGAAGAAAGTCCTAATCCCAAATTGTTGTTTTGAGGATAATCCTCAGTACCTAGGTTTATCAATTCAAATCTCAAAGTAGAACTCTGGAGTTTTGAATTAGTCACCTATTTAAACCTATCTTTGATGTCATAAAGATCTTAAAACTTGACCACTGGTTTAGGTATTGAGTTTTATTCTTGCTTTTCCTTCATTTTAAGGTCATGATCACTTTCATCAATAATTTGATCATCATAGGTTTTATCAGAAGTTAAGAAATTTAAAATGTCTTCATCGTGATTAAACACTTGCCAATTAGTGACATTATCAGGAATTGATGGTCTAAAAATTAACTCTACTGAAAATATGTCTGCACAGTAATCTTCAGATGGAAGGAGCTTGGAAGCAACATTAGCTAGTAAATCTGCTGCTGCATTTTGGGACCTAGGGATGGGAGAAATATGGAATGCTAAAAATTGTGATATAAGGTCCTATACCAAAGACTGATAGTGTTTAAGGTGACTGGAAAGGCAATGAATTGTATTTCTAACTTGTTTTATAACAATTTCTGAATCACTGAACACTTTCAAATATTGAACTTTAAGACCAATTGCTTTGTACAGTCCTTGAATCAAGGCTTCATATTCAGCTATATTGTTTGTGCATTCAAATTCCAATCTGCATGATAACATGGACTTTTCCCCCTCAGGACTAACTAAAATACATCCTGCTCCTGCACCTTCACTAGATTTAGACCCATCAAAATATAATGACCAAAAAAAACATTTATCTACAGTTTCCTCAGCAACATTAACACATCTTGATGTATCTGTTTTTGAAAAAAATTCGATTTGAGATGTGAAACTATTAACTGAGAAAGGTGATGGTTGAGGGGTAAAATTTCCAAAGAATGATTCAAATGAGTAATTCCACAAAATATTGTTATTGAATGCTATTGGTTGATTTTCTTGTTCGAATTCAGTAACAGTATGGGTCATGTGTTTCTCCCAATCAATCTTGATCTGATTTGGCTTTCCTTTATAAGGTAGCCACATATGAGACCAATCGATGGAAATATAACCATGAAGTTTCTCAGACCAATCTCTACTCAAAATCAGGCCATAGAATTCAGGTATATCAGTGATTAAAATATCAATTCTCTGAACCACTCTTGGATCAGCTGATAACCTAAAAGTAACTGAGTTGATTTCTCCTAAAACCTGGACTTTAGTTCTATCCAACTGTACAATATAAATTGCAGAGTTTTGGGGTTCAATGTTCAGTTTAGAACAAACTAAAGTTGCCATTATATTAGAGGAAGCCCCTGAGTCAATCAAACAGTTGTGTAAATTTCTATTATAGATCTCGTAGGTTAAGAGAAAAGGAGGAGTATGGGAATTGGACCTATCCCCAATTAAAACAACATCAATAGCTTCTACTCTACCAGGAGGTGGTTTACCTGACTCATTAGCAGCTTTGGACAATACAGCATTGGGAAGAGGAGAAGAAGGTACAACATCTAACTCCTTAAGCAGGAGTTTTTGTTGATGTTTGAGGTTGCTAAGCTCAAACATAGTGATATTTGCCTTTGTTTTCTTCATGTCTTCAATAATGTTGTACTCCATAGAATCTATAACTACTAATGTCTTAGATGTTGGAGGTGGATTTGAAGTTGATGGCTGATTTTGGGACGATATTGCTATAGATTTCTTTTTGGGAACCTTTTCTTTGGTAGTAGTGGTACCTGCATTCCTTTTCTTCTGAGTTATTTGAACAGGTTCAGGAGCACCCTTACTTCTGGTAGTTATAGGGAAAGCTTCCTGTTCATTTTCTGTATCGGAATTAGGAAAAATAAAGTCCCACATCCCATGACATTCTACAAGCCTCCTCTTCTTTAGGTTCTTCGGATGACAAGACTGTTTCCTCTTCCTCTTCCCCTCCGAGATCTGAATCTGCATTGGATATAGCATTTGGTGGCTTTGATTCTGGTTTTTTGAAGTTTCTAAATGGTCGTTTTGTTGAATTCTCAGCTACTTGTTTTTTTATTTCTACCATTTTGTTTGACATAGTCTTGAGAACTTTTTGGAGACCCTCCATATCATGTGGGTCTTTAGGGGTTTTCTTCTTTCAATCATCTTTGAAAGAAACTTTTTTGGATTTTCTGTCTTCAACAACCTTCTTTTCTAAAGCAATAATGTGTTTCTCTACAACAAGTGCCTCTTTCATGTTTTCAGCGAAAGTTGGTTTTGTAGCTCTATCTACAAAAATAGCTATATTTGAAGGTAAAGTTGTTATATACCATTCGCTTCTGATTTTCTCACTCTGTTTAGAGGCAATTGGAATCTTATTCAAGAGTTTATTAAACTGTGAATTGAACTCCTTTATAGGTTCTTTAGATTCTATCCTAAGATTTGAGAGATCATTGATTAAATTTGCTAGAGATCTGTCATCACCATACTTGGTCAGGCACTGTTCTTGAAAAATGTTCCAACTTGTAATGGATCCTGAGGGTAAGGAAAAATACCAAGACCTAGCTGATCCTTGTAAAGTATAAGGGAAAATCCTAACAACAACATCTTCTTCTATCACTCCTTTTAAGTTAACTGCCAACATGAAGTTGTTAATATGCTCATCGGCTTGTATTCCTGCATCTGGTTTAAATTTCAGCAACCGTTTTTCAGGGTGTGCTGGCAATGGATGTAATGGTGCAGGCATCGTGACTGCACCAGGATTATTCCATGGATTTTGAGCCATTGTAGAACTAATACTAGATGATATTGCCGATGAAATTCCATATGTTTGGGAAGAAGATGATATTGAGGTTTGAGGAGGTTGGGATGTTGAAGTACCTGATCCCTGTTGAACAACAATGTGTAATGGAGGAGTGGATGGCTTACTTCACACTGGAGAAGATGAAATGGATGATGATGAAATAGTCTCACTATCAGATCCTTCAGTTGTCTTTCTTGCCCTTTTCTTTTTAGGTAAAGGGAACTCAGGAAGTTCAATACCAAGTCCCACTCTGAACTTTGGTGAGGTGGTGAGGTGGAATGAATTGCGAAGTCTCACTGCCTTGTGATACCTCAGATTTCTGTGGGGAAAATCCTTGAAGTTTATGGATAAGAGGCTGAACTTCAGGAGACTCAAGAGTTAATTGTTCTATGGTATGTTCAGGTTGAGCAGTGGTAGTTGACTCCTCTTCTTCTTGTTTGAAGACTGGAGTTCCAGTATGCAAAAGAGAGGTAGGAGGTGAAGTGGAGGGAGATTTACTCTCAGAATGGGTTGTAGGTTTGGGTTCTCTCACCATTCATAGTTCATGCCCTCCTTCTAGCACCAAAAATGTTGATGCCTTGAAAATCGTTGCATCAACATCGGGGAAAACCACCCGGTCAGGACCTTAAAGGCAACTCCTTTTCTGTTTGGTGTGATGGCTCCGATTGGATATAATGGGACCAGTTTCCTAATGGTTTGTAAATAGGATGGATAAGTGGTTGATTATCTATTATCTAATGATAATGGTGAATGATTTATTCTAAAATGCAAGATTATAAACAGCTAATCTATCCCGAGAAATTTCCACTTTAGTGTAACTTTTGATGATCTTTATTTACAAATAGGCATATAGATAGATGACTCTATTGACAAACAAAGACATCCATTCATATGATAATTACTTTGTTCAAATAGCTGAACAAAGTAATCATTAAAACATTATTATACTATTCTTCATATATCATTGACATAAATATGATTGAAACAATAACATTCCTTAAACATTCAATAGTGATTCATATAAAAGAATGGAGAAAAGACACAGATAATAGTACCATATGTAATTCAGATCCCTCCCGATATCAATCGCATTTAGATTCTGCCTTCTAACTTAGAAATACTCTCACAAAAAGCAGTAGTGCATATCTTGTCAAAGCATCCTTCATTAAAATTCAGAATATAGGCCCAGTCTTCATAAAAAAATATATCAGAAGCACAATAGTGTGACTTCCCGATCCAAGTTTATACCAAAATTGAGGACCCTTTCTAAAGACATGAAAGGGTCTATAAATACTATCTAAGCTAACTGACTATGAAATAATAATGCTATTAGGTGGTATAACCAAATCATAAAGATTGCCTTAAAATAGGCCTGCTTACAGTTAGTAGATTGATTCACTATTTCGATCGATCATCTTTTGGCTTGAGCCGGCAGATAGCAAGCATTGGTTGCAATTCTGGAGGGTGACTCAGACGAGAATGCAGTTGAGCTGAATACGTAGCATCATGAATTTCGAGAATCATGTAACCGATTGCGTCGGTTAAACATTTCAGTGCTGCCCTTCGACTATATGGTTTAACTAGGAGGAACCAAAAGGTGTCCCAAGTTAAACTTTGGATGCATGCGATTAATCACTCCTTCTTTTCCAATTCTTGTTTGCATGTATGTTCTAATGTTTTAGCTGATGGTATTTTACCTGGAGTGCACTGTGAAATCAGATTAGACAGATAAAGAGTATCATTAATTAACTCAATCAAATTACCAGTTGCTAATCTACATCTTGAAGTTTCCCTTTCTGCTTTCATTAATTGTGACTGCCATTCTAGAAAAAAAATCTCCTTATGTGATTCTATAATTTTAGGCCAATTTGCAGCTTGTCCTTCACTGGTTTCTTGCCAGGCCAGAAATTTTGTTCAAGTCTCATCGGCCTATTCCAAATTCTGCCTAGTGTCAACTGATTTGTCAATCATTGATGAAGAAATCTGACAGAGGGGCTCAGCAAGGGAAATATTATTGCATAGTAAATTTAATTGCTGAATCAATGCCTTATTAATCTGAAGAGCTTCAGACCTGAATTCTACTGGTTGAGGAAAACTCTTGAACTTTTCTACCTGTTGTGATAGTTGAGCAATTTGCTCATCTTTTGTTTTACTCATTTGTTTATTCATTGTCTTCAACTTGGCCAATGCTGTGGATAATTCCTTTTGTTTCTATATTGCGCTTTGGTCTATCCTCTGCTTCTCCTTGAGCAATTGCTTGTTTAGTTGGTTGTTTACTTGCTGCTGTGCTGCTAACTACTATTCTAATTTCTCTATTATCTGCTGTCTTTCGGATACATGTGCCTCCAATGAAACAATTGTCTGATCTTTTTCTTTTAGTAAATTGCTAACCTCTGATGCTTTATCCATAGTAGATATCGAATAAGCCCCAGCATATTGAGAGAGTTTTGTGAGGTCTTCGGAAGGATTGAATTCTTCTTTCCATACCACATTAGCCATCTCTGTCTGTGCAAGTAAAAGGGAAGATTGATAAAGCCTTCTCTTTTTCCTTTGTCTTTTTACTACAGCCCTATGCTTAGGGCTGTAAAAGACATCTAAAGGTGGTATGTCTTCTATATGCAAAACAATTTCATCCGATGGATCCTTAGAAATTATCTCCACATCTTTACTTATGTGTAGGCTGCTGGTTCCTTCAATTGGAACCGTACTTGTTGTTGTCTTGCGACCAATTGTCACTTCAGGTGTACTAAAACCCTGTGAATTCTCAGGATTTCTTATAATGGAATCGAACTGTTGCCATTCTTTAAGGAGCTTGGGATCAATCTGAGTATCTATATCCATGTGTTCACTGCCTTTTTCCTGTTCTTTCTCCTGTTCTGGCTCTTTTCTTTTCTCAGGAATTTTTCCCACAACAGGAGGTTTGTCAACAGTTTGCTATTCAGGCTCACTTGACTAGATTGCTGGGGTAGTGGCTAATAAGTCCAGAGGCATAGTTTGCAGCCTCTTTTATCTAAGCCTATTAAACACTTCCATCCCTTCATCTTTATACCTTATCCTAGCCAATTTTTTTACTTGAAATAATGATTATGCTGAGGAAAACAGGTCATCAAATTCATCCTTTTCATGATCAAACTTTGTAATTTTGGCTTGTTCAAGAACATTATAGGCAACGTTTCTTGGATCATATTGTCGATTGGGAATTGTTGCAAGATTGAGCATTTGTATATTTTATGGTTCCTTTTCTACATGTTTGTAATCATGGAGAGTGTAAACACCACATCTCAAAGGAAATGAAAGCCATACCTGCGTCTTAGAATTTCTAAGGGTTTTGGATGTCCCTTCTGTTGTTATCTGATAGGCCAATTCCCGAGCTAACAAATTATTGGGCACATATAAGGGAAGAACATGGGGTTTTGTATGGCTACCAAAAAGCCTTATATAGGTGAATTTTTCTTCTCCAAACCAATTTCCTACAGCAGTCAAGTCGATCCTTGCTTCCTTGGAAATCCTAGGGGCAGGTTTATCAAAAATAGCATTGTAGATAGGCAACATAAAACCATTACAGATTTTGTACAAATGATCTTTGTAGTGAGCTTTCCATAACATTTGACGATAAATGTGGATTGGCTTAGGGTCCTGGGGAGTACATCTCCATCCGAGTACCAGATATTCAGAGTTAAAACAGAGAGTATCCATAATATAAGCACTATAATAAAAAGGGGGATTGGTCTTGGTAGTTTTGCTTGAATTTGATCTAAATTCAAGAATTGTTGTGGCTAATTTGTCGGACAAAATGTTTGCAAATCCATCACATAGCTATTGACCGTTGCTTCCATTAAAGGGACCATTTCAATAGTGAATTTAGCAGAGTCATGTATTCCCCACATTCTACACATCATAGCCCTGGCATAACAGTAAGGAGAAGCCAATGATTCTACAAAGTACTTACCTGATGATTCGTGTTTGTACTTCTTGGGATTCTGTCTCCACTGCTTAATCAAGGCTGACTTTGTCTCGTTTTCATTTGCAAATTTTTCATGGAAGGCTTTGTTGTACCTCTTTTCAAGCTTAGGCAAGTGATACATTTTCCTTAGATCATCAGGTTGAAACGAGCCAAAAAATCCTCCCTTCAACTGTGCAAAATGTTCTGTTTGAAAATAGAATTTCTTCTACCACCCATCTCACTACGTCAATGTATGGAAGAATATTTTCTCATGCTCCTATTCTGTGCAAATATGAACAAGCTAAATATCTGAGGGATGCCTCCGATTTGCTAGGTGAGTCAGTTGTGGCTTCTTCTGATATTTACTCAGACTCCTCTGCTTCAATTAAATTGTAAATGCTCTCCCAACTAGTATTGCCAAGGCTAAGGCACGTAGTGTCTGAGATTAACCCTTTTTTGCTTGGCCCTGGATCCTTGGCTGGCTACACTATTGCTGTAGGAGCTGCTGCTGCTGCAGATTTCTTTGATCTCTTTCCCATTTGTTTCAAATTTCTTATTTCAGCGGAGTTCAACACAAGCGATGAGAAAAACGTGATAGAGAGAAATGTTGCTATAGACTAATATGGAAGAATTATGTTGATCAACAGGTGATAATGGATTATAGTGAAATTTCCGCGGATAAAATCTAAAGAAAAATCTTCCCTTAACTGCTTCATTGATTAGCCGTTTAACCTGTCAATCATGGTAAAGGATGTTTTAAATGTCCATCATGTCGTTTATATGGCAAATGATTCATTGAAGTATGGCTTATATTTCTTTGATGGGTAATCAGAGGTAAATCACAAATCGACGATTGATAACGTGAAGGGAAAGGTTTTAATATTTGTCTTAAACATCCTTCGATCACCGAAAGGTGATACAATGCATGCAAGCCTTTTAAATATGTTCTCGAGATATGCGCCATATTAATGCATCGCAATCAGGGAATGGATTCGGGCTTTATTGCCGTGCCACTGTGATTTCGCCGATCGTCGATTGCGATATGCCTTATCGCATCGGAGGATTCAAGTGTGCCTTTAATCATGTGTTGACTGTTAATGTCGATTGCTGATGGCGATACGCTTTATCGCATCAGAGAAATTAAAGGGGTTCTATTACATTGTGCTTTGTCATTTGGCTTCCCCGATATCCGATTGCGATATGCTTTTCAGATCGAAGAGAATGGATGTATCTTCATGCATGCTTCCTTTGTTATTGCAATATGCGATCTTGCGATCGCTTTATCGCAATAACGAAGAATTTTATAAGTTTTAAAGACCCACTTTATTTCTATTCAAAAGGATTTTAAAATAGTTCATCAACCTTAAGTCTTTTGATAAAGGTTTTTCTTATGATGGGTTAATTCCAATTTATTCACACATCTAAATTTTATTTTAAAAGGGACCCATTTTACATTATGATTTTGTATAAAAAATTTATGAAATGGGGGGTTGTTGTACAGCACAACAGGTCCATATAGTTACCCAATGATGAGGCTCATTAATGATTCGACATACTCTTCTTATGGTAAACCTTGAATTCTTTTGTTAAAGCCACAGTCATCTCATTCAAGAAGTGTCAACCTCGGTCATTCATCAAAATCTTCGGGAATCCAAACCTTGACTGAATAAATTCCAATATAAACTTTGCAACAGTATCCACGCTGCAATCCTTCAGAGGTTGTGCCTCGGCCCACCTGGTTAAGTACTCTGTCACAGTGATAATATAACATGCTCCCTTCTTCTTCCCTGGTGGCTGAATAGGTCTAATGAAGTCAATTGTCTATTTATCGAATGCTTGTAGCGTGACTTGTGTATTTAATGGCAGTTCATCCCTTCGCGATGGCCTCCCGGTTCTTTGACACACATCACACACACTATAGTACTCCTTAGAATCTTTATGTATTGTAGCCCACTATAATCCTACTCGCAAGATCTTATGCGCAGTTACTTTACCTGCATAGTCTCCTCCAGTGATACCACAATGTGCTTTAGCTAGAATATTGTGTCTTTTAAATTCAGGTACATAGCATCATAGAACTTTATCTGACCCCATCTTATATAATTGTCATGCAATCACAGAAAAATATACAGTCCTAGCAACTAATTCCTTCTTTTGTTGTGTCATATAACATTTAGGAGCTATGCGAGTAGATAAAAAATGAATAATGTCTGCAAAATGCTCATCCACAATCCTGACAGTAAAGAGCTATGCATTAGGCAATCCTTCATCAATATTTGTGGGTTCTTCGCCATTCTCGATTCAAGAGAGGTCATCTGGTCCAACATTCAATCTCTCGGGCTTAATTATCACTTCAAAATCATACTCCTAGAAAAGGACCAACAATTTACAAATTCCACACCCGCCCCCCCAACATAGGCTTATTGACCAGGTACTTCAAAGAAGAATGTTCCATGTACATTTTAAAGTGCGCACCTAGCAGATAATGCCTAAATTTTTGTAATGCATAAACCATGGCCAATCCTTTGCGCTCGGCGGTTGAATAGTTCTTCTCTTCCTTAGATAGTTTTCAACTGGTGAAGGCAATCGAGTGATCAATAACTCCTTCCCCTGGTTGAGTTAAGAAGACTCCCAACGCTATACAAGACACATCCACATGCACATGAAATTCCTTCTTCCAATCCAGGAATACTAGGATTGTTGTTGTAACCATCTTTTCCTTCGGGGTATCCAAGCTCTTCTAACAGTCATCATCCCAACAAAATAGAGCATCCTTCTTTAACAACTTATCCATGGGTGTAGTGATCTATGTGTATGCCTTAATAAACTTCCTGTAGTACCCAGTATGTCCCAAAGTTGCGCGTAGCTTCTTTACATTTCTATGGGGTTCCAAATTGATAATTACAACAATCTTAGCAGGGTCTACCATCAATCCCCATGCCTTAGTCCATTGAGCCAGATGTTTGTGCAGATCATCCTTTTCTATGTACTTTTTAGTGAGTCGGGTGTTTGCGTAACCAAATCTTAATCGCATCATTCTATGATATTCCTTCCAGTCAATAAAATTATCCTTGTGCGTAACCCACCATATTGCAGGAGTAGCTCGCAATGCTAGATCTAAGGCTTGGAACTGATGTTTCTCTAGTACGTTGCTTTCAAAATGGTCAAGAAATATATTGACATCATCCAAGACATCATAATAAGGCAACTTATGTACCTTAGTAGATATACATCGTAACGAATTTGTAAGCTAATTACATTGGAGTGTAGAGACCTCATGCAACTGATTTTCCGAGTTTTCTAACTCTTCATCTAAATCTGATTGGTAGATCTGTCCTTCTCCTAGCTAATCCTTCCATTCACAGTGGGATTGAACTAATCTTCATTTCATGCAGTTAGCTTATATATGTGCTCAATGTCTTCATCTTCATAGTAATCACAATTTGGTTCTGTGTATCATGCACCTTCTACTGGATCCAACAAAATAATCACTCGAAGACCATGCTTTTCAAATACCATGCTTCACTTCTTTAAATTAATGATTTCGTTCATGTGAAAGGCCCAATTAATCCTGAGCAATGCTGGGTATGGATTATTGTCATTTACTATCTCAATAACTTCAAAATATTCTATTGCTCTTGCACCTTCAATATCTATAGTTACTCCATGTAGACTGTTAGTGTCCAATATTCACAGTGATCAAATGTATTGTTTTCATATTGTGGATAGGGTCTTAGGGTCAAATTATTATATTTTGAAATAAAATTTGACATCTCTCCTAGTTGTCAAAAGGTCCCAAAGTCATTTGTCTAAGTATCATTGCTACTCCCTCCACTTGTTCAAGGTCACCATCACCCATCATGGTCATGTCATCATTCACTGTCCTAGGTCATCAAAAGAGTTAGTGGGTCACCATATAGGTCATGGTCTAGGATATACATTGGATTTTCATCATTATATCAATCATCAATATCAAACAAGGGAGTCATGTCATCCATTTTGGTCATCATCATGGGAGTGAGAAATTAGGGAATAAAGTGAATCAAAGAAACATTTCCTTTTGAATAAATAATGTTGTAGTCAAATCAATCAATAGTCATTTTATCAAAAATTACACATGATGTCATTCAATCATCAAGCCAAAATCGAGTTTTTGAGTTATAAAGGAGAATCATAGCATTTTAAAACTTCATTCTATCCTTCCAGAAGCTCCAAGAGATCCTCACTGCCATTGTGAGACTTGCCACATCCATCAGAACTCTGAAATTCATCATCAATTACTTGTTTCATCAGTCTGTTGCATTTCTGGCAAAGTTGTGCTTTTGATTTGGAGGCCAAAAGGAGGAAAGAACAGGTTCAATCTCCATCTCAGTGTTTCAAAGCATATCTAAACGAGTAAGTGGGTCCTTCACAAACCCTTGATGCAGTCAATTTCCTCAGAAAGATGATTAAAATCCTTGCCTAAGGTTTAGCTGCGCTTTTCATTTTTATGGGCGCTTGCTTCACTTGACAAAGAAATCCTTTTGTTTCTAAGCATTCACATCCCTAATTACCCTCATCAAGTACTTCCCACCATTCCCCACACTCAAACTCACTCATTTTATCATTTTCCCTCACAACCTTAGCTAGTTGCTGCGCTTCTGGCCTAGAACCATGTTTTCCATTTTTCACCCCTCTTTCCTCACTCAATTTGAGAAATTCCACTTCCATTTCCTTCCTCACACATATCCCTGGCCCCCATAATTTCCTCATAAATTATCCCTTCCCCTTCATTCCCTCTCCTCAAGTTGTTGCGCTTTCAACTTTGTTTTGCAGCTCAGTCCCCTTGCCCATTCTTGTTTGAGACTAGGGTTTTCTATCAAAAGTAAAGTCAAACATGGTAGATACTAGTGAAAAAGGAAGTTTAAAGGGAGGAGATATCTCAATATATGAGCCAAGTCATATGCAAGAGGTCAATTCATAAGATTTCATAAGAGGATCATTTGAGCAGGCAGGTTGTCTAGTGTTTTGTAAGAAAGTGCAAGAGGTGGGTTATCATCATGATCTAATAAGTTTATTTTCCATTAATTTCAAGAGAGACCATCTCAATATAGTAGGGGTGAACTTTTTCGTGTCAGCAGATATCATAGCTTTAGCAACCACTATCCCTAATGAAGGTGAGATTTGGTTCAAGGGGATGGATTTAGACCTAGAGCACTATAAGATGTTCTTGAAACCACAATACAAGTAGTCCCCTCCTCATATTTTTCCTAGCAGTCAGTAGTTGGAAAAGTACAACCCCTTGATGAACACTATCATGAATTACTTCACTTGTGAGGGAAGGTTTAGCGGGTTGTATCAATATCGCATCAGGTTATTGATGCATTTCACTTCTCAGAAGTCCCTCAAACTACCTTACTACATGTTTAGAAGTTTAGTAAAGATGATAGAGAAAGTTTAATCAAAGGGAAGAAACCATCTAGCTAGTATTTTTCATCATGCCTTAGTAAAGCTAATAGTCCTCCACCAGCTGGCACAGATCAACATGTCATGGGAAAGCTTCTTGGAGGCAGCTTCCCTTCTACCTACCTCAAGTCAGCCAAAGATTCAAAGCACTCCCTTATCATCATCCATACCTCAAGCAGTTGGATCATCAAGCAAGCCATTAATGACAAAAAATCAGCCTAGAGAAGATATTTCAAAGACATACAGTAGAGGTAAAAGGTTAGTTTTTTCTCCTAAAATTGAAAAAGAAATACCTAGAACTAAACCTACAACTAGGTCTCAAGCAAAAACACTGCCTAGGGAGGCTGTCAGTGAGAAGGAAATTCAAGTTGGAGAATCATCAAGAGGTAGACATGATGCACCCTTGCATAATGAAGGAAAAGCATATGCCGATTTTGAGATAGCAGACATAGCAGAAAGGGATGGAGATAAGGAAGCAACAAATGACATAATCAGGAATGATTGTCCAAGAATTTTTGGAGATCTGGAGAAATACATGATTTCGATGTGCGAACAGTTAGCGAACATAATTGTGTAATTACGCCTCGTTGTTCTTTCTTTAGAATCTTTGTCATTCTGTCAAAGTTGATTATCTTTCTTGGTTTCCTTTGGATACCCCTTAATTCAACTTCCTTTCCTTCTGAAGAAACTTTCATAAAATGTACTTGAAAATTAAAAGCTATTGTACCCAAGGATTGTAGCCATTGGACTCCTAGTACAACATTAGAACCACCCATTGGAACGAAAAACATTGGGCTATTCAATATATATTATCCCATGGATAGCTTGATATTATGTCACTTTCCAGAGCAATTTATGGTTCCTCCACTTACAACCGTCACTTGACACTCTGGTGCTAGATCTAGGAAGCAATTCAAGTCCTTGGCTATTTTACAATTAATAAAATTATGGGTACTACCCGAATCAATCAACACTATTACCTTTTTCTTCTTGATATGTCATTCTATCTTTATAGTTTGAGGAATGGTAATTCTGACGAATGCATTACAAGATATGGTCAAATTCATTTCTTCTTTCGTTGGGGTTGGTTCCTAGTGAGTATCCTTTCTTTTGATGTTTCTTGATACTTTTCTTCTTGATATTTCACTGTTTGAACCTTCTTATTCTTGATATGTCCTTCTATCTTGAGGGTTTGGGGAGTGGTAATTTATTCCAATGCTTTACAAGATATGGTCGGATTCATATCTTAATGCTCGATGTGATCTTTCACTTATTGAACATTTTTCTTCTTGATGTGTCCTTCTATCTTTATAGTTTGAGGAGTGGTAATTCTGATCAATGCATTACAAGATATGATTGGATTCATCTCTTCTTTCTCGATGTGATCTTTCACTTCTTGAACCTTTTTCTTCTTGATATGTCCTTCTATCTTGAGAGTTTGAGGAGTGGTAATTCTTGCCAATGCTTTACAAGATATGGTCGAATTCATTTCTTCTTTCTTTGGGGTTGGGTCCTAGTGCATGTCCTCTTCTTTTGATGTTTCTTGATCCTTTTCTTCCTCCTCTTCATACTATATGTAAAATAATTTATTCTCAGCACACTTATGACCTTTAGTGCATTTGCTATCACAATTGTAACAAAGCCCTTTTTTTTCTTTTTTCTTCCAATTATTGTGGTGTAACCCTTGTAGGTTGTGGAAGGCTAGGAGAAACAACACTTCCATTATTATAGTTGTGAGGGGTAGACTTCCATGTTGCCATAATTTTACTTTCCAATTTGTAACAAAGCCCTTTTTCTCTTTCCAATTGTTGTGGTGTTGCTCTTTAAATAGAGATCACGGACCAATTGGGTGTTAAGCCACAGATCAAGTGTCGGTAATACCAAGGAGAGAATGAACCGTCAGATCACTACATATCGCAACCGTTAGATTGTAAGTTACAAAAGTACATAGTAAAGAAACACACTTTACCTAACTCTACACTAGACCAAGTTATACTTAACTATTTCCTATGTGTCGGAATATCCTAACATCCCCCCTTCAGAACAACTTAGGATAGGATTGAAGGATGTACAAATATGACACAATAGGAGAAGGAAGGAGGCATTAGAGCCTATCTCCCCTTAGTGACAACTTCCTGAACTCCAACCATAAATCGAAGTTTAGTAAACTTCGCCTCTGTGAGAGCCTTTGTAAAGATG
>APFE030327396.1:39107-76307 GCA_000404065.3 Pinus taeda | reverse complement strand
TTCCTATGTGTCAGAATATCCTAACATCCCCCCTTAAGAACAACTTGGGATAAGATTGAAGGATGTACAAATATGACACAATAGGAGAAGGAAGGAGGCATTAGAGCTTATCCCCCCTCAGTGACAACTTCCTGAACTCCAACCATAAATCGAAGTTTAGTAAACTTCGCCTCTGTGAGAGCCTTTGTAAAGATGTCTCCAACTTGATCATTTGTTGAACAATATTGCACTTCAAGAACATGGTCGTCAATGAGCTTTCTGATGAAGTGCATGTGTAGTTCAGTGTGTTTGCTGCACTGATGTTGGATTGGATCTTTGCTTAGTTGAATGGCACTTTGATTATCACACCAAAGTGTAGTCGGATGCTACTGCTGAAAGCCAAACTCTAACAAGATCTGACGAAGCCACAGGGCTTCCTTACTAGCTTCTACGACACCACGATACTCTGCTTCTGCTGAAGAAATAGAAATGGCACTTTGTTTCTTGCAAGCCCATGTAATAGGTCCTGAACCAAGAGTGAACACATAACCTGCGGTAGACTTCCGATCATTAGGGTCACCAGCCCAATCAGAATCAATGAAACCAACCAATAGAGGAGATGCTTCTACACTGTAATGAATCTCAAACTAAACTGTACCTCAAACATAACGAAGTATTCTTTTAGCTGCTTTCCAATGACTTTCATGTTGGTTTTGCATAAACCAAGCAATAAGGCCAACAACAAAGGAAAGGTCAGGACGAGTATGGGTCAAATATAAAAGTTTTGCTACAAGCTGACGGCAAAAGGTAGCCTCAACTTCAGGGGATGTACAAGTGACTAAATGTTTGGCTCCAGACTAAAAGGGAGAAGGCGTTGGCTTACAGTCTTCCATGTTAAAATGGCATAGAAGATCACAGGCATACCTGGACTGGGAAAGGGAAATACCTTCCTTGGATTGCAAGACTTAAAGTCCAAGAAAATAATGCAAGCGTCCTAAGTCTATCATTTCAAACTTTTTTTTTAAGGCTAGACTTCACATGGTTTATAAGGTTGGGATCAGTACCAGTAAGTATAAGATCATCAACATAAAGAACAAGAATGATAAGAGACTTGCCCATTTTCTTGGTGTAGACAGTATTGCTAGAATGACACCTAGAAAAGCTAGTTTCTAAAAGAAAGCTATCCATTTTGGCATACCAAGCTCGAGGAGCTTGCTTGAGACCACAAAGGGATTTCTTAAGCCGACATACAAGGCTGGAGTTTGTTTGTATAAAGCCAGTAGGTTGTTCCATATAGATTCCTTCATGCATGTCCCCATGCAAGAAGGCAGATTTAACATCCATCTGATGGACTTCCCATTTGAAAGAGGCAACAAGGGAAAGAACAAGGTGGATAGAGTTCATTTTGGCAACAGGGGTGAAGGTTTCATCATATTCAATGCCTTCAACTTGTGAAAAACCCTTAGCAATAAGACGAGCTTTATGTTTATCAACTTTTCCATCTAGTCCATACCTGGTTCTGTAAACCCATTTTCATGTAACAAGTTTTCATCCCTTTGTTAGAGGAACAAGATCCCATGTATCGTTTGCCAATAATGAACGATATTATTCATTCATAGCTGCATCCCAATCTGGATGGCTTGAAGCTTCTGCAAAGGTGTCAGGATCATAATTCGCTGAAGCTTGAGCCAGTAAAGAAGAGGCTCTATCGAACTGAGAATGTGTACGTCGTTGATCTGTAAGATCACTCGCAAGAGCGCCTGCTGCATCCCGAGTAGCACGGACCCATTTTGGAAGCTGAGGAGCTGAAGGAGGATCCTGAGAAGGTGGGGGAGGATTTTCATCCTCGCTTTCATCATATGAAGAAGAAATATTTTCAAAAGTAGAAGAGATAGAGAGAGGTGGCACATCCACCGAACTAGGCTCGTAGGCCGATATATTTTTAGTAAACTTTACACCTCTTCTAATGATAACATTTTTGGACTTAAGTGGAATAATTCTATATCCTTTGACATCTTTAGAATATCCAACAAAAATACATTTTTCACTCTTAGGTTCTAAAGCTTTATGTTTCTGATCTAGAATATGGGCCCATGCTTCGCTTCCAAAAACATGAAAGTGACTTACATCTGGTTTAATTGGGCTCCATGCTTCTTGTGGAGTGATATTCTTTAAAACCTTAGTAGGAGTGCGATTTATTATGTAATTTGCACAGTTAATTGCTTCTGCACAAAAATTAAGACTAAGTCCTTTAGATTGAAGCATACAATTAGCCATGTCCTTTAAGGTGCGATTCTTCCTTTTAGCTACACCATTTTGTTGTGGAGTATATGGAACAATATGTTGCATTTGAATTCCATTCTCAGTGCAAAAGTTGACGAATTTGTTGTTAACATATTCTCCACCATTATCAGATCTTAGCTTAAGAATTTGATGTCCAAATTATTTTTCAACGAAGGCCTTAAAGGCCAAGAACATGTTAAATACTTCACTCTTGAGTTTTAAGAAGTATACCCAAGTGCGTCTGGAGAAATCATCAATGAAAGTTAAGAAATATTTGTAGCCAGAGAATGAAACAACTGGAAGTGGACCATATAAATCACTATGGACAAGCTGTAAACAGGCTGAGGCGTGCCAAGAGGCACGTTTTTCAAAACTATCCCAATGATGTTTTCTGAGTACACATCCGGAAAAAACACCATCTCTGCAAGATACCATTGGAAGACCTGTCACCATATTTTCTTTACATAGATTATGAAGGGAGCGATAGTTCAAGTGACCAAATTGCTCATGCCAAAATTTGCTCACTTCATCATTATGAACAACAAATACCGAGGGAAGATTTGATGACCCAAAGTTGTGAAACTTATACAACCTTGTAGAATCATCAGCAATGCCGAGGGAAGATTTGATGACCCAAAGTTGTGAAACTTATACAACCTTGTAGAATCATCAGCAATGCCAGTGGCTAAAATCTATCTAGGACTTAGGTCCTTAATTACAACATCGTGAAGTGAAAATCCAACGATTTTACCTTCACCTGAATGAGTTATCTGATATACAGATAGAAGGTTGCAGGATAAGGTTGCAACACATAATACATCATTAAATTGACCATTGTCTATATGAACAGTTCCAGTCCCTACAACACTAAGAGATCTATCATCATCAACATATATATTTTTGGTGTTACAATCATTTAAAGAAGAAAAGATGGCTTTATTTTTGGCCATGTGATAAGAAGCTCCAGAATCAATGAGCCACTCATGAGAATGAGAGGAAGAAGTTACATTTAATGCATAACCAGACTGAGATGATTGACAATGACATGCAGAAAGTGCCATTCCTGAAGATGAAGTTGAAGTAGAAGAATGCTCCACATGGATGTTATCTTTCTTCATTGCGGCTTCCAAGGCTTCCATCTTCTTAAAGCATTTAGATTCTAAGTCGCCATCTCGATTACAAAAGTTACAATGTCGATCACTCTTCTTCCATTTGTTTTTATTGGTCTTATCATTTTGCTGAAATGATCTTTCATTTTGAGACTGAGTTTGCTTAGGACCCTTGTTTGGTTTAGGACCATTATTTTTGGGATATGACTTCTTAGGATTCTTTAAATTTGGTTGCTGCTGGGCGGCTAACGCTTTCTTGGAAGAGTTTCCAAGATTAAGAAGACCAAGGTGTAAGAGTTTTTCTTGTTCTCTTATTAAAGAATCACAAAAAGAGTCAAAGGAAGGGGCCTTGTAGTCTTTTCCTTGACAAATGAAAGCTTCCCTTGTAGAATGGAAGGTGGAAACAAATACAGAGTAGGCTGGTCCCAACTTAGTAAGGATGGAATAAATAAGGTTACTATCTCCTTTCTTAACCTTAACACCTTCCAAGAGATATCTAAGGGTCTTGAATTTGGACAAGAAATCTTCAATGCAAGAAAAATTATTAGGATCCAATGTAAGCAACTCATTTTCAAGTTGATGGGCTCTAATTTCATTTTTAATCCCAAAAACTTTAGTGAGTTGTTCCAATGCTTCATGAGGAGTTTCAAGGTTTGCAATATGGAATCTAAGATCAGGAGAGATAGACATCCCTATCAAACCACGTGCTTGATCTTGTCTATTTTTTTAGCTGCCTTATCTTCATCTTTCGGTTTGGTTTCTTGGCCTGTGGCTATTCTATAAAGACCTTTACTTCTAAGTAAATCCACAATGTAGGACCACCATTGGAAGTAGTTGGCGCTGTCAAGAATAACTTGGCATGGACTTTCCATTTTAACAGAAACTGAAGCTATATATGTTGAAACTAAGTGTTCCAATGGAAAGACCTAGAAAAATTAGGCTGGTTCAAAAAAAAACGGCTCTGAAAACGGCTTTTGGATGAAGAAGTTATGGCTTTTTGAAGAAAAGTTGATGAAGATGTCGACGAAGTGCGGGAATGTCAGGAAATGAATGATAATATTAAAAAAAAATCTGCCCCCTTTCCAAACTTAATCTAATTAGCTCACAAAAAGAAGACTTGAACTAGCCCATTGTAGTAGACAGATGGTATTGAGGGCACCATGGTAATGACCCATTGTATTGTATGTATGAGGCCTATATAGAGGCTAGAGACTCCCCATGGAGAAATGTCAAGGAATATTGTATGGACAAGCATATGGCTTGTGGAGTGTTCTCCTTCCTTAAGGAGTAATTGTAGGGTGTTGCCCTACCTCAAGGATTTTGATTAATAAAGATCTGAAGTTTATCTATTTCTATCTTGTTATTTCTGGGTATATTTGCTTTATCATATATTTTCAGAAAAGATCTATTACAAGTGGTATATGTGCCTTAGCCTCTCCTCCAAATTTCAAGGCTAGAGCACATCCAATGCTACCAAAATCAATACTAGACTCAACTTTGTACATAAAATATATTTCTTTCTTTGAATACTTGAGCCATACAAGGGCTATTACATCATCGTGACTTGACCTTTTTGACATTGCAAAATACCCTTGAGCACACAATGGGTGCTTTGACCTCTAACAATAAAACAAGAAACCCATTTACGTAATAAAATCATTTTTCTTCTTTTTACAAGTAATATTTTTCTTTTTCTTCCTTTTACAAGTACAATGATTACATGACATCATTACAATTATGAAGACCGGCACTAGTTACATTTCAACGCTTGTGACGTTCTTTTATTTGATTGATTAGATTCTTCTTCTTCTTATTATTATTATGTTATTTATCATCAAACAATTACCAAAACATGAAGATCATCAAAGACAAGTGGACACAAGGCGTAGGCACTCAGCCAGGGCAAAACCCCTCTCCTAGGGGAAAACCCAACAAAATTCTCTTCTTCTTATAGAATCTTTTCAAAAGAGACTTCTAAGACCCAAGACCCAAAGACAAGACTTCCCCAAGATCAAGCCAACCACCATAAAACAAGATCATCATAGAGTCAACAAGGTTGACCTTACTAAGATGTAGCCTTTCAGAATTTTGTCCTTCTTTGCAATTTCAGCCTTCTATACTCAAAACTGTAATAGCCTTTGATGCTAAGAATTAGCATATGTGATCCAAGAGTACAGAGATTTTGAAATTCCTCTCCTTGCTAGAGTACCTCCTTATTTCACTGAGATTATCTCCTTCTATCCTCTTGGCATTCCCTTTCTCATCTCAAATCAGATCAAAAGTGTGTATGCCAAGTGAGTGTCACAAGAGGTCGAAGTCCTCTTCTATTTATAGGCTTTGCATGGGCTCGAAGCGCCTCTCTAGGTAGACTTGAGGAAAGCAGGCCGACTTGATCTTAGGGGTCTTCTAGACCTTTCTAAAAATCAAAATAATATTTTTTTTCTTATTACATGTTCCCAGTTGGGTCTTTTACATCATGACTTAGACTTTGACACAAGACACAAGCCCTAGAGAACTCAACGGGTGCTTTGAACTAGGACAAAATAAATTGAGCATGAAACCCATGCTTTAATAATATTTTTCTTTTACAAATAAATTTTTCTTTTTCTTTTGACAAGTACAATAATAATTACATCATGTCATGAGCAAAATACAATTATGAAGAACAATACTAGTTACATTCTTCAACCCTCTCTCTTAACTAGGGAGGTATTAATAATTGATCAATGGTACAAAGAGAGTACTTCCTTTGAAAAGTTCTCATAAGAAGAATATCAGCATACGCAATGCTAGAGATACCCTAACTGCCAAGGTATCCTCCCAACAGGGACTAAGGTGTCATCAAGGCAACTTGCCATTATAGGTACCATCAGGCTACCTTGGTATCAATTCAGATACCATTCAGGCCTCCATGCCCTAATACCAACCCTCCAGGATCAAGATCAACACAAATAAAGCTACACATGACCAAGATACCCTCCCACACCGAGATCCAGTCATCATCAAGGCTAAACAACAACTGAGATCTCAATACTAACCAGCGATGATGTCCTCCCAAGTACCATCACACAGGCAGTTTTATGGTACTCATCTCTCCCTCTTAACCAAATTAGAGATATCCAACAATTCAAGCATCCTTATCAATTAATCAAACTTCTCATGGAGGGATCCATACAGCAGCTACATGTTCAACCATTAGAACATCCAGTAGCCTTATGACCCCAACCAGTATCAAACCTCCAATATATATGTTCTTATATGCTAGCACAAAACTTCGAGGTCTTCAAGCATTTTGATGCTACTTAAGTCAGCACAACACATCTCGATGGAAGCTTCCTTCTTCAATTTCTTCAACAAAACCAAACACAGCTTCAACACTTCTTCAAAACATTTAAATCTTGTTCACAGCTTCATCAATCACGAATAACCATTTGTAGTGCTTTAGCCATTCTTCGATCTCTTTCTTTCTTCAAGGTCTTCATTAGAGTTGTCACAATATGTCCTTCCTTTGATCTAGGGAGATATACACTTTCTTAAATCAACAACTTTATTCTTCCAGCCACACAGGAACTTTGTTTCTCATCATCATATCATCAAAGAACTTCAATCTTCCAAAACATCACACTTCATATGACAACAAAGTCACCTTTCAATCAACAATGTAAACTTTAATGTCATCGGGGTTCTTACAGCTCCCTCTTTCCATCATCCTCATAACAAGGTCATCAACAAACACGAGGCATGCTTACAACTTTATAACCTTTTGCACAAACTATGTGCCTGCAAATCTCAACAAGTATAACCAAACACACAAATGTATATGTACAAGAGCATGAAATAAATGTTATCAATATAGAGTTAGTATGTTATTACAAAGAGAGCATCTAGGGTTATCAAAACTTAGATATCTAGACCTCGTTAGCGATCAACTAGGGTTACAATTTCATGCATTGGACTCTTACAATAACCTTTGCTAGGGTTTTGTCTCAAACCCTAGATACCAATACTAGATATACAATAACTAGACCAAGTTAGGGTTTCAACTATACGGAAAACATTATATCTAGGGTTTCATTCCTAGGATCTTACATTAACTTTTATAAGGGTTTTGTCATAAACCCTAATTCATCAAACCCTAAAAGCTAGGGTTTCATCATATGTTCTAGATATTATCAACAATCCCTAAAAGGTTAGGGTTCTACCGAAGTGAACAAAAGATAGATAGTACGATAAGGGTTGATTTAATCTAAATATCAATCACCCTAACCAATAAGAATCTTTATGATTCTATAGCAAAAATCTTAAACATGAGGGAATCATTAATGTAAAGCATAAAGATCGTACATTTTTATATGATGAAGGCCTGCTACAAACCTTTATGCATACCTTGAGTTACTTCTTTCAAAAACCTTGTATGGCTTCCTAATGAAGCATCAATATTTTCATAGCATAAGATCAGCATTTCTTTATATACCTACAACATTCACTAACAAGTACCACCAAAAGTATACAAATACACCAACATGATTTTGTGAATCATTAGAGAGGGAGAATTCCTAGGGTTTCAAGATCCAAACCCTAAGTTGCATGATGTTACGTTTCAAAACATCAACTCTAGGGTTTGAACTTCAAATCCAATTCTGCCCTCACTAGGGTTTTCCATTTTACCCTGGACTACCTACAAACCTTAGAGACCAAAAGTTAAGCTTTCTAATATCTAAGAGATAACAAACAGATTAAGGTTAGGGTTTCCTTCTTAACTAGGGTTTCCATGTACCAACTAGGGTTTTTATTCAAGTTTCATCTAGGGTTTACAACTCCTAGATACCCAAAAAAAATCAACAATTCGAGGTCCACAAACCCTAGATCCAAAACATGTATCAAAACCCTAAAGATATTTTATGTAGACCATCTATTCATTTATTCATAAAAACAATTATAGGTACCTTGTTTGCAACAACACCTTCTTCAATTTCAGAAATCCAAGACATTGTTGCTTTCATGACCTTTCTATCTAATCTTTATGTTTTGCTACCTTTTTGAAGTCTTTCCTGAAGCCTCCTCAAGTTAGAACTTTCCTTACAGCCTTTTGCCTAAAACATGAGCAGAATACTTAAAGCTTTTCTTCTTTAGTCCTCCTAGCAACCTATTGTAGGCCTTTACAATCCTTCAAAGGATTACCTATAGGATTCGTTCTGCAACTAGGACATATATAAGAAAAACTTTCTTCTAACTTGACAAAGATGCTCCTCTTATTCACTGGCTTGTTTACTCAAAATAGACTTACAGTCATCTTCCTTTTATTACTTCATTTAGACTTATTTGGCCCTCTCCAATAGTCACTTAGAGGAGCTTGGTTTTCTCATTGTTGATACAACAATCTCGGCCTTTATCTCAAGTATGTAGTAGTCCTTGATGTGTCCTTCACTTTGTGGTATAGGTCCTGAGATAGCTCAGCTTTTGTCCAATCTTTTTATGTGACTTTCAGCCCTGGTTAGGGCTTTCTCATTTTTACTATATATGAACTTAAAAGAATGTCTATAAAGCCTTTCATACAGGTTGGCCTAGTTCCTCTTCTAGGCGTCATTCCTAATGTTGTCCTATAGGATTATGTAACAATAAGATGCCTTATGTAACTCAGATTATTCTACAACCTATTGTAAACTTCAAATCTTCTCCAAGACTTCTGCAATTCGGACCTCCGAATTTCTTGTAATTTTCGGGTGCCTGTATTATTACCCTGCAACTTCGTTCTGTGGTTATGTGACTATGGTATGTAAAGAAGCAGACCTCTTGAGTTTCGAATCCTTCTACTACTGTAGGTTTCTTATTGTGCTTGTTCTCCAAGAAATGAATTGTTGTTTTGGATTCCTTATTGGTATAGGATTGTGGTTTTCAATTTGGATTAATTTTGTAGCTTCAATGTTGTTGAAGGAAATGTAGCTAGGTTCGGTTTTCATAAATGTACTTTTGATATTTGTATTTATTCAACAAAAGAAATATTATTTTTATAATATATATCAATGAGTTTCTTGCTCATTGAAATAGGTCTAACACATGTTAAAGTGCCATAGGTGAGTCAAATGGTCAAAAGAAAATGTTGAAGACCTTAAGGGCATGTTACACCATGTATATGTTTGTATAAGAGTCAAAGAATAACCATCCAAGCAGAGTCAAGTCTCCTCCAAGCATGTAACACCACCAAAGAAGTTATCTGAAGCAACGATAGCAAGTCGGCCTAAAGGAGGGGCAGTTCTCTATATATAGAGCCTAGCCACTCCTCTAAAGACAATGCACTCACATCTCTGAAATCTGCGAAGTAAAGAAGCAAGTAAAGGGTAACAAAGGACGAAGAAGAGGTCTCCAAGTGCAACGAAGTAGAAGGATACAACACCGAACCTTAGAGGTCTGCTCTAGGGCCGTTGCAGTCACACGTGCGAGGAAACAGAGGGTTGTCACTGCGTTTATGACAGCACCAACTCACAGTCATCTATCTCGCTTTGTTTGGGGTTAAAGCCTCCTACTCAAGCATAGAAGAAGGGTACTCAAGCGAAGTAGAGAAGGGTATACAACATCAAGTAAACCTCCCACACGTGCGAGAATCTAGGGTTGTTGTACAGTGACTTCACTCTACACCTACATCTCAAGAAGGATCTCATTTGAAGGAAGGCATCTACATAAGTGAAGGATATCTCTAAGTATAGAAGAGAAGCATCTCATCTAGAGCAAGTGCAACAAGGTTTACCAACAATTGAAAGAAGAACGAAGTGTCAAAAGGAGAAGGACGAAGTGTCGGGGAACGAAATGCCGAGGATCGAAGTGTCGGAAGAAGGAAATGTCGAGGAACAAAGTGCAAAAAGGAGAAAGGACTTGACTTGTTCTTGGTGGACATTCTTGTCAAGGGTCTAGGGTTTGGCATTAATCAATAAGAAGCTTCAATAAGAAAAAATTACTAAAGGGTTTTCCTCTCAAGAGAAGAGAGGTTTTGGCCCTAGCAAAGAGCCAACATCTTGTGTTCTTGTTCTTATGTTTTTGATAGCAGTGTGATGAAGTACACACACATGCATTAATAAGAAGAAGAAGAAGATTAAGCTAACAAGGAAAAGTAAAAAGACTCCACAGATTCTTATCAAGTCAAGAAGAATCACACTACACCTAATTGCCCTTGATTCTTCAACAAATGCCGCATATATTCCTTTGTTTCATCACAAGGGTATTCCTCCTCCTTGTAACTTTTCTGGTATGCTTAATGATGCCAAGTTTTGTACCTTTCTAGAGCGGATATAGTGAAGATAACAGATTTGTTCTAGGCCTTACTCAACCATAGTTTTGATGACCTTATTTTCAGCTTTCAAGGAGAATACAAGCCATCAAACCATAGTGCTCTTCTAGCTGCCAAAGATACTGACCTTAGCTTTGATACCATGTTGAGAAATCCTCAAGGCAACTTATTAGGGTGATTTCTCTTAACTTAATAGTTGCTTGTGATGTTCTTTTATCTGATTGATTAGATTCTTCTTCTTATTGTTATTATTATGTTCTTTATCATCAAACAATTATCAAAACATTAAGATCATCAAAGACAAATGGACACAAAACATAGGCACTCAGCTAAGGAAAAACCCCTGTCCTAGGGGAAAACCCAACAAAATTATGTTATTCTTATAGAATATTTTTCAAATGAGACTTCCAAGAACCAAAACCCAAAGGCAAGACTTCCCCAAGATCAAGCCAGCCATCACAAAACAATCATCATAAAGCCAATAATGAAGGTGTCTATAATCGCAAGCATTGTGCTCTAATCTTGTGGAGAGATAGAGTTGTTAGTCAAGGCCTTGCTATGTGACAATGTTGGTTGATATGATTCTAAACAGATGGGTTACCAATCTAACTATTCTTATGAGATCTCTTCAAATTAAGAATGTCCATGTACCTTATGAATACCTCCCTAGTTAAGGCAGACGTTGAAAAATGTGTAACTAGGTTCGGTCTTCATAAATATGAAATGTACTTTTAATTCTTGTATTTTGTAAAATGAAAGAAAAATTATTATTGTTATTTTTGGAGCATGGGTTTCATGCTCAAAGTCTTTTATTTTAGAGGTCAAGCACCCATTAAGTGCTTCTAGGGTTTGTCTTAGGTCAAGAAGTCAAAAAAGTCATTGTCATAAGTTGAAGACCCCTTTGGGCACATTGTAATTTATATAAGGAATTACTTTTGTACTTAGAAGTTTCAAAATACCCTTCAAGATCAAGTCGGTTTGGCAGCTAAGAAATCGACCTTTTTGAGGAGCCATGTCCAGACTCCACCTTAAGCCTATATAAAGGAAGGAACTCAACCTCCTTAGGACACATTCACTTCTCACTCATACAAAAAAAAAGGAGAAGCACAAGAAGGCTAGCAAAGGAGGAGGACGAAGAAAAGAAGTTTTTGGGCTAATTCTCTCTCACACATGCGAAGAAGGAAGGTTAGGGTTTGCTGCTTCAAGGTCGAAATTCTCTATCTACTGGAAGAGGATCAAAGTTGCTGAAAGAAGGGCCTAATCGGTCACCTACTAGCCCTAGATAAGAAAGCAAAGCAAGATAAGTTGTTGGGAGGCCTTGGAAAGCTAAATTTCACTCACACGTGTGGATGCAATAATAGTTGCAGGGGGCTGAAAATTTCAAACCTGCAGTAGAGGCCGAAATTCTAAAGTTGGGGATCAAAGTTGTGTTGCTGGAAGAGATTTGACTGGGTTTGACTTGGACTAAGGAAGCACATCAACTAGAGAGGTCGGACTTGGTCTCGGAAGGTATTGGTCTCTATCTAGAGGTCTTGGAATTCGTCAATTGAAGAATCTATAAGAGAAGAGATTTACGGATTTTCCTCTCCAGTGCAGAGGTTTCGGACCTGGCTTGCAACTTATGCCCTCTGTTCTTGTGTACTTTTGTTCTTCTTGTTTTGATAAAAAAAATTATGATAAGAACAAACATAATAATAAGAGAGGAAGCTAATAAGTAAGAAAAATAAAAAGATATCACAAGCAGTTATGATAGATAGAGAAATCAGCCAAGCTACTGCCCTTTAGACTTCTCACCACTTCTTTCAACAAGTGCAACATTTATTTACATTTTGCAAGCAATATTTTTGGATCTATTGAATCTTATTTGCAATCATTGTCTATCTTTCATATAGCTCACTCCTTATTTTGCAAGTAATGTGGATCTTTATATTTGCAATCTTTACTTTACTTGCTAAGTTGTTATCTCATGCACTTGGTGTTTAGCTCATGATTATTGGATGATATTCTCTTGTTACTTCAGCATTTCTTACAAGTACAATATTCTATTTATATCTTGCAAGTGATATTTCATTATTGATCTAACATTGTTCTCTTTTGCAAGATTGTTTGTCATCATATTTCAATTTGAGCAAGTACTTGTTATTAACTTTCAGCAAATCATTTTGTATAAGCATTGGTCTATGTTCTTTATCTTTTGCATGAATTATTGAATATAGCTCATGTATATTTACTTGCTTGTTCATATCTCGGAATCATGTTACCTTTGATAAGCTTTCCTTTAACCTTAATCTCCTAGAAACTAACATTTCCTTTAACATTCTTAGAGACCACCCCCTTCGCTTTAACTAGGAGAGACCTTTAACAGAGAGAGTTGTGAATAGGTAATTGCCCCATCTCTTAGTTTGCCAACAAGACACACCTTGTGGGGTTGAGGATTTTTCCCACATTAACTAGGTGTGCAAGCGAGGCGGCAACATTTTTTCGCATCGTTGTCGGGGACAAGTCCTCTTATACCTAGAATATGACTAACTTTTGGTTTTTTGCATATTGGCTTTTTAGAGTTACATTCCTGCTCAAGTGTCGACTCCACTTGACTCAAATTCTGCAAGAGTTTCTACTACGAGGAATACAAGTGGTCTAGTTAGCCCCATTCTTGAGCCTGAAGGGGTTTTTAGAGTGAGGTTAAGTAAACTCTCTTATGCCCAATCATATGTATGACATTGTTTTGATTCTTCGAAGAATTTTCCTATTGCTTGTTCCTATTTCAGTGATGACCATCTCAAAGGGTTAATCAGAAAAGGATTAAGTTTCTAAACATAAAAACAAAACACAATTAGGATCAAGAACTAATTTTCAGAGAGACCAAAATAATATGTACAATGATTATTAATTTGTATGTAACGGCAACCCAAAATTGAACTCTTATCATCGAAAAAATGGAATTGTCATTCATCTTTGTCACGATCATGTCTGGATAAGGACAGGAAACAGTGAATTTCTACGAGACATCAGGATCTTGTGTCACCCTGATTAAGAAGGTTATAACTTGTAATCCTTGTTGTTGTAAAACTCTAATTCAAAACCACACCATGTTAGGGAGGTTAGATCAAATGTAGCTCTGAGAGTACTATATTTTGGGAACCTCAATTTTGTATAAAGTTCGAGTCATTCTTTGGGCTTCATACCACGGTGGTTAATTTTATAGGACATATGGTACATTTGAATCCAACATAAGATTGAAAACTCATTTCCTTTTATGTGGCTATGAGTTCAATGAGTTTTATGAGGCTATGTGGCTAAGAACAATTATTTGTTCAATGTACAATTCTATAAAATAACAGAATGTCACATTTTCAAAAAAAAAAATAAAACAAAATAATTTCCAAACTAAAAAACAACCTAAAAAAAATAACGAACCAAACAATCCACATTCCAATATAATGAATTTCACTGAATAATCAAGACACGGAACAAGCCAAAGTAAAAGTAGTGCCTTACAAAGCCTCCTCCCATTGTAAGAAATCATGCATGCGGAAGTTGAAGAAAGCTACATCTCTCAAATGAAAACTTCAAAACTCCATTTCCATCGAGTATATAATTGCCCCGAAAGAGCTTTTCCTCACTCCCTTCCACAATTGGAGTTCCTTGGATCTGTTTTTTAAGTTTTTTAATTTCATTGAGTGTCAGGTAAGTTTATTGTTACGATGATTTTCAGTGAACACCATTTAGAGTAATAGAGGCAAGGTTTCACTAAATTTCAACCAGAGTCTCCTCAAAGCCAAGTGCCCCTTACTTACCATTTATCTTTCAATAACTGGTCAATGGAAGGGATAGTTTGTGGAAAGCTAAATGCAGGCAAGCTATTGCATTCGCTATCCGGAAATTGGATCATAACTTATTCATATAAGGAAACACAAGTGACTTATGTTAGCCTACTTACCCTGCCTCGAGCATAAGCAACATAGTGATTGTTCGAGATAAGCAGAACCCTTCTTTATCTATTCAGTTATATTGTCTTGTTTTAACTCTACACGTCCATGAATTTCGACTTGGCCAGTGGAGAATACAAAGTGGGGATTCCATAACTAACAAGTCGAGGTCAAATCAGCAAAGAAAAGCTTCTTAAGGGTTCAGTCTCCTCCTACTTCTAATTCGCAGCAGGTCGTAGGCAGTTGTCACAAACTCAGAAGAAAGGAGGGTTAGGCTCTAATACATAGACACCACAGGAGAAGAAATATAAATCGCGGAAAAAAAATACCAATACCAGATAAGCCATGGGAATGAATAAAATCATAAAACCCAATTGGTTTAAGGGGAGAACTTGGAAGTTTGTTGAATTTATGAGCAGACTTTAATAATAAAATAAGAATAGAGAAGGGACTCAAACCTCTAAAACTGCCTACATTTTGATGCCCTTTCCCAATTGCTTTGATGTGTTGTCCTCAAGTCTCCCTCTCTGAATAGCAAACACAGCAAACCATCCACTGTGCGCTCTCCCACTCTGAACAGCAAGCACAACAAACCATCCAATGTGCGCTCTCCCACTCTGAACAGCAAACACAACAAACCATCCACTATATGCTCTGCCGCTCTGAACAGCAAACCTCAAAGAGTGAAAAGGAGGCCCGACCAGCATTTATGGAGGACTTGGAGTCTTTTGGCGGGAACTAAAATTTTTTTGGCGCCAATTTGTGCAACGTCACCTTGGAAACATCGGAACTCCCAAAAATTGATCAACGTCGCTTTCAGAACTATCCCCAACTCTCGCTAAAATCGGATTGTTCCCATGCAATTCTAAAGCTCCCGGGAGCGTAGGAACCATTGGAACACGTTTCCCAACTCTCAAGAGCGATTCCAGTGTAACAGAGCAATTTTTAAGATTCATTTACACAAAGTCTAGTAAAATTGTTTCCAATGATGGTTATTATAAAAATAAAATACTGGGACTTCATGCTTATTGATTTATCTTCTAATGTAACCATTTGAATTATAATTTATCGTGACTTACAGTTATCAAAAAAGAAAAGAATTACAACTTCTTTGACTATGTACTACATTGGGCATGATAGCAATATGAATATTAATATGACGAGTTCTTTGATTTTCACTATGTTTCTTAAATTCAAAAGTGTCTCTTGAATCATTTACATTTTCAAATTTTCAGTTTTGAATTTGGTATTCATATAAGGAATTAAAATTTTAAATTGATTTTAATATTTGAAATATTTTGATATTATATAAATTACATAGTTAAAAAAATATTTTTATTTTATATTTTTATTTTATATATATTAATCGCTCCTGATTAGTTGTTTCTTGTAAATTTTGGGGAAGCTTCTAGCCATTCGAACACCGTACCCAAGTTCCCAACGTTCCACGTTCTAGAAACTCATGCAACATATATATATATATATATATATATATATATATATATATATATATATATATATATATATATATATATTGCCTTCCTCTTCAAAAGAGTTATGTTCTCAAAGCTTATTGCTCACAAGGCGTGTCATCTGGGTTTTTGTCTTATAATCTATTTGCATCTTTCGGAATTCTTCGAGTTGTCATCTTCGATGATACAAGATGATAAGATCCTCTGAGTGATAAACAAAATTGTCGAACTGAGAAGGGATCTAACCATCCTAAATAAATCTTTTGTGGAATCTTGCAGTTATTGGATACTTCAGATGAATTTTTATCATAAAATGAATTGTGCTGACATTAATATTTTTGGGAACATACGTCAATTATTTCTGGTCTAATGGATATGTAGACTGATTAAGATGTTTGTTTTTATGGTTTGGGTGTCGATAAGGAGTTCTTGTGATCTGATTTCCCCTTAACCTGTTTGTGGCAATCTCTTGGTTTTACTTGAGGTATCTGATTTCCTTCATATACAAAAGTCGTTTGGTTAATTGTTGGATTTTCATTTGAAATTTTTGTCATTTGAATTACAATGTCCGAGTATGTCTTCACTTCAATTGGGTTTGGATTTGTCTGAACTATGAAATTAAGGGGATTTGTGTTTGTTCTCTTTTCTTCAATTTGGACTGCTACATCTGAAGGTTTTGATGCTTCTTTTGCAATGAGTTCTTGAAATTTGTTCTTCAATGATTTCTTATCATCATTAAGATTCTTAATCTGAGTGAGCAGATTTTGATTATGATTTTTTAAACGTGAAAGTTCTTCAGTTTTTTATTTAACTTATTTTTTACACTTAAGCTTGTAATTTTTTAAATCTCTAGTTTGTTCTAATAACTTTTAATTAAGGTTATTTAAGCGAAAAAATTGTTCTTCTTTCTCTAATAGACTCTCGTTGAGTTTCTTCTCGGGACTTTCCTTTTCTTGCTTTAGTTTTTGCTTCTTACCATTGGACTCCTTGATCTGTGTAAATAATTTTTCATTGCGGTCCTCAACCCAAGAAAATTCATCACTTTTGTGAGAGACAATTTTGTCCACTTCCTTTTTCATATTTTGCATCGACTTTTGACTTTCTTGAAGTACTACTTTTGAGATATGTCGTATGTCTTCTAGTGCTACTAAATCTAGCTCTCATATAGTATGCTATAATGTTATTTTTTTTCTTTTTATAGGAGAATATTAAGAACTTCTTTGTGTTTATGATGAAGGACCCTGATGCTTCCATCTAGGACGATCCTAGCACTATGGCACTATCATCATAAAATAAAGATTTAACGATGAATTATGAGATAAAAGTAGTCTTCAATACTCAGTTCTAGATTGCTTATGTCATATTGCTTTTCAGACATTGAATCCCTCGTTTCAATTATATTTGACTCGAGAATCACTAATTGGTTAGTAAATTCAGTACTAACATAAGTATTATCTTGACTAAGAGCAATAGAGATGATAATAGGGCATGGTTAAGTCAAGCTAAGAGGAATTGGGTATAGTCCTTCAAAACCTTCCTAACATCTAAGGCTAGAGAGAAGAATCATGTGGTGAGTCTCATTGATCAATCTAGGTAGGGAGGCAATGATATGAAAGGATGTGTTTCCTCATAGATCTAATAGATCTAACATTTGTTGTGCCCATGGCTGGGGCGTCTATATGACGTTCCATGTTGCTGCAAAACTAGCAAACCTAATGCAAAGCCCCATTAGGAAAAAGAAAACTCTAGGGCAATAAGAGATCAGTTGCCACTATCACCTTAGCAACCTTTCTCCTACTATTTAGTGGTGTTTGACCTTAAGAAAGGCTTCCTTAAATGCTCACCTAGAGATATTCAATAAGAATGGCTCAAGCCTAGTCTAAATATTCTATGCCAAAATTCAGTTACTATATTCCTACACCAATTATAGGGTTGTTATAAGTTAGGAATTTGCATATTTTCAAATATGAGGCATGTGATGTCAGATAACAGCCCCAAAGAGTAATTAAACATCAAACATCATTTACTTTTCAGCAATTTTCCACACAAAACCCTAGACCTAACCCTAGATATTTAGGAATAGGATAGGAGGGGGAGAAAATTATCCAAGAAAGACGGATAATCAACACTACAATGATTAATGCTTTGTTCTACATGGAAAATGGAGTATTTGAGGGCTAAATCAATGAAAAAAAACTTGTTGAAGGGGAGGATGATTAGGACATTCACTTAAAACCCTAGTGATTTCCTTGTGAGGGGAGACTTTAAATTTAATGATGCACACTCTAAGTTCCCTTAAAGTTTTCTGGAAAACAATCTTACGTATCATAGAGGAGCAAGATTTCAAGATAGATTTTGCAATTTATAACATGAGACAATTAAAAACCCTACTAGACAAACACAATATGCAAAAATATAAAAGATATGGCATAAAATTACAAATTATCCAAAAGAAACACTTCAACCAATCCCAAAAATTCATCTCCAAGCAAGAACCATCTCCAAGAGAAGATCACAGTTTTCCCAAGTAGAAACAAGAAGACTAATTTGCACTCTTTTGGAAGAGAAGAGTGATGAAAGTGTGATGATGAAAATGTAGAAAACTTTGCAAAACTATTGTACCCTCCCGGTTTCAAGTTTTTAGCATATCGTCTAATTTCCTCACCCTAAACAGTTAGCTGAATAAACTTTTTGCAAATTTGCTTGAAACATTTAGGACTACTCTACAATATCTTTTCAGCTGATATGAAAGTAAAGACAAGCGCACAGAAAATTTTTAAAAAGTTTTTTTGGTCTAATGACCCGGGAAAAACCCACAAGGGGAAAACCAGCCTTAACAAGGATTTTATTTGCTAATCTTAGATATATTTTTACACAGAAAAATTGAACTTCAAGTACTTATCTCTCCCTCGATGTTAGAGCTCAGCGTTCTAAAGTAATCTGCAACTGTCCTTGAAATCTTTACCTCTGTCAGACCTCTACTTGATGCCTCTGTCAGACCTCTGCCTTGGATTTGGCACTCAGACAGTCACAAAATACTAAGTTCTGCTACCTTGCAGACCATGCCAATTCTCTGTTGTAATTACTCCAAAAAAAGCGTCGTTTGGCAGTCTGAAAACACATCTGCTTACCACAGGCAGCTATCTTGGAAGGTAGCAGAAACCCTTCACTGCATGTGTGGTACTAGCTCCAATACTCACACGGCAATCTAAGCATGTCTTTGAAACGTTGCAGAACACTGACCTCATCCATGTCATGTGATTGGATGCTCTACGATCCAAAAGCCATAGCCCACTATCCTCATACAGAGCAGTACTATTGTCCGATATACAGGCAATAAGAGAGAACTCTTTCTCAAATATCTCAGCAAAGTCATCAATCTTACTTGATGCTACTACTGCTGCATGAGCCTCTTTCTTCTTCTTCTTGTATGGATACTGGCTTGCATAGCGACCAATCTTGTGACATGAAAAGCATTTAATTTTCTCATGCCCTTTACAGAAGCAGATCCAACCCCCCCTCGTTCTTTTTAAGCAGAACTCCTACAATCCCGACAATATTCCTTGTGCCAAAAACACTGTCTACTGAAACTCAGAGTCCTAGCTCGGATACCATGTAGAATTTCACATACAAGCTATTAAAATCTTGTAGGCATTCTGTCAAACACTTAGGAAAACTCTAATTTCTGACTCCAACAAATATTCAACAATAATGCAGATTTTTCACACATTCAACCTTCATTTATGAGAAGATATACAAATGAATAAGTCTGGAAAATATTTGCAGCGAAACAGAGTAGTAAACAATCACAGCATTTGACACAAACATTTTGGGCAATGCGCCTAGAAAATCCCTGGGGGGAAAACCAATACATAAGACAAATTTTATTGAGCTCATAGAAAATTTACAGAGAAATACACAAGAAAATTTCAAGCAATTGATATCCAACTTATCTCACTGAGTCTGCCCTTGATTTTTGTGCCAAACACCTAGGAAAACGTACCAGAAATCTCTCCTTCATTTCTGTGCCAAGTTTGTCCTAGTTTGACAACATAAGGCCTCCTAGAAAAGCGTACCCAGCAACTATGCGAACTACTCCAACAAAACAGAAAATTGTTGCCTAGAGTTATGTGCCATCTGCCTTAAAAATGTGCTCATATTTCACTATATAGCCAGCATTAAATGCATTGTACAGACTGCTAAATTTCTACTGATTGCCTTGGGAACTGTGCCAATCTCTCCTAGATATGTGTGCCCAGCTCTCCTTTCCTTATTGCTCCTTCCAAAACTTTATTCAGCTCTCCCCCTTCTCTCTCTCTTCATTAAAAATGAAGAAAAAACGTGCCTCTTCCTCTCCCTTTTCTCTTTTTTTATTTCTCATTAATCACTAAAATCCCTAACCCTAGATCTCAATGGTTGTGATTCAATCTGGCCATCTCAAGGTCAATGGTCATGACTTAATTTCAGATTGGGCCCACTTAAATCACTTAAGTGACCCAAACTTTATAAAGTCACGCTCACTTTATAAAAAAGTCGTGTTCTAGTCCTTGATTAAAAAAGTAAATTTTCCAACTTTATAAAGTAAAGTGCCTAGAGAGTGAAATGCTTAGTCACTTCTGCATTGAGGCATTGCCAACGCAGAAGTACCTCCTGGGCTAAAAAAGCCAACGGTAACAATAATAGCTTTTGAAAGGTGTGAGACATCAAATTTAGTTCAAACTGCAAAATGGTACCTTCAAATTTTGGATCGGATAGCCGATGACAGCAAATTAAATATGAGAATAGTTTATAAATTTATAATCTAACTTATGTAGCCTAATGTGTAACCTTACTTATAACATATCCAGTTCAAAAAAATAATCGCTTATAGCATGCTATTTATTTAAAACATATCTAATTAAAAACATAATCATATATTTCCATGAATCCTTCCAAAATTGAGATTTTCAACACGTTAAAACAATTAATGATATCATGGAAAATTATCTCCGATAAAAACAAATATTGAGCAGAATAATATAAAACAAAAATGTTCAATAGAAACTAGATATCTCCTAATTACACTAGTTGTGAGATTGAAAACCTTGACTATATTAACTATCAATAATCCTTAATTTCTTGACATGGCTTAAAAATATTAGAGAGTCATTATCATATACATACCAATCTGCAGTGCGAGTTGTTAACAAAAAAAGCCTCTCTAGTCCCATTGATATTGCTTTATTTTCCATGTAATCTGCAAGAATTTTAACAATCTAAGAATGGTAAAATTTTGTCAAATGCAATCTACAATTTGAAATACAAGAATATGCAAAACTAGCAACCAAAACATAAACCATTTCAACTTCAATGAATGGCAACTTAACATAATAATTATTGACAAATCCTCTTTTATTATTATTATAAAATAGGAAAATGGATAAACTTTATCTTATTATTATTGAATTGTACCTAAGGAGTATAATATCAAGTACCTTCTCCCAAGGAGACAACGAATGTAATATTAACTTAATAATGGAATATGCCATTGTGTAATTAAAAGGAAATGATATAATAACAGGGGTATCTAGCATAGGTACCTAGGAACACCCATGAGAAAGTATAAATACAAATGACTATCATTGTAGTGAAGGTGTTGAATTGTATTGTCTTGTAGCAAGCATAGCTTGTGGAGTGATACATTCCAAAAGGGGTATCTGATATGTTGAAAATAAGGGTACCAAGGAGTTGTTTCCTAGGCATTTCTCCTTTTGGCCTAGGGAGACACAGTAATCACCTTTTGTTTAACTGACATTATGAGTTTAATTAATATCAACGGGCTAAAATACTTTTTATGTGGAGATGCACTAGGCACTTTAAGTTATTAAAGTCACATTATGCGAAAAAGTACTAAGTACACTTATGTGAAAAAGTACCGAGTACACCTTATATTATTAAAGTGACTTTTATATTCTAAAAGTGACTTTATGAGGAAAAAAGTGACCATGGTACTAAAACATTAAAAGTACGAGGAGGTTCATTAATAGAAGGGGGACCACATGAGAGAGGTGGTCAAGTAGGGGCTTGATTTCAAGTGTTAGGGTTCTCCATTCTGAAGGAAAGAAAAAAAGGGAGGAAAAAAAAGGAAGAGCTCAATATTCTCATGAGTGATTGAGGAGAGGAGCAAGGAGAAAGGAGGAGAGCTTTGAGAAATTATTCTACAGCAGAGAGCAAGGACTAAGACCACAATGGTTCGATTATCTAGAAGGCCGAGTATAAGCCAGGGAGGGAGCTCGAATCTCAAAGTGAATGGCAAAGTAATTATTTGCTACAAGTTTTAGGCGTGTTTCAAGTCTGAAATAAGTCAGTAATAACGTTCAGATAACTGGAAACCTTCCTACAATCAGCAACAGCCTTTCCTGAGTTTCTCGGGCCTACTGTGCGAGTTTCTCGGGCCTGCTGTGCAAGTTTCTCGAGCCTGCGGTGTGTGATTCTCAGGCCTGTTGTGCACGATTTTTGGGCATGATCTGAGTGCAGTCAGTAAACTTCCACAGGCCAGGTTTAGACAGTGGTTCTGTGCATGATTCAAGGGAGGAGAGGGAAGCTTTACGAGTGTGTATTTTCTGCTGAAGTAAACCTGAGTTTCAGGGAAGCATAAGCCTGAGTTTCAAGGCAACCCATGACATTGAAAGTGGTACGAATTCCTGAGTATAAGGAGCAGTTCAGAGGTCTCAGATTTCTGCTGAGGAGAGCTGGACATTTGTTAAAGCAACGGTTCAAAACTCAGTTTGGGAAAAGGACTTCAGTAACACTTCTTTAAGGGAAGACATAAGTCCTAACTTCTTGTTTTATAAAAAATTCCCTTAGAAGCAAAATAAAATCCTCCTTCAGCACAGGTTTCTCCTTGTGGATTTTTCCAGGGTCAGATGACCAAAATAAGTGTGTAAACTTCATGTGTGTACTTGCAATTTTCCCTTGTATCAATTGTTGAAACTTGAAACGCTAAATGGTAGAGTAGTGACATAGTCCTTTTGTTTCAAGTAAATGCAAATATATATATATATCACTCATATATTTTATGATGGGTTTGGGCATTAAACCATGCAAAACTTGAAAACTTGGTTGGGCTATAGAAGACAATAATTTTCTACATAATACCCAACCTTAAGGTTTCTTCTATCTATATTTTGGTGTTGTTCATAGTGAATGTACTGATATTTTATGTGTTTAGGGTTTGTCTTGGAAGTTTTAAGGTGGATTGTCTCTTACATCTCGGAAGTTTTGCTCCAAATGGTATCAAAGCTCTTTCTTCCAAAAGGAGTATTTGATAGCGCCACCCAACCTTAAGGTTTCTTCTATATATATTTTGGTGTTCATACTGAATGTCTTGGTATTTTTTGTGTTTAGCGTTTGTCTTGGAAGTTTTAAGGTGGATTGTCTCTTATATCTCTGAAGTTTTATTACAACTGGTACCAAAGCTCTTTCTTGGGCACAAAGTGGAAGAATTTTCTTTCATTTTGTCGACTTTTAAAGGAAAATGAGGATGAAAGCATTCAAGTCGATTTCAAAAACTTAATATGCAAAATTTGGATAATTCAATCCAATAACTAAATACCTCTCTAAAAAATACAATTTAAAAATAAAAATAAGAAATAAGAAATAATTGTCGAAGATGGAGTCTAGGGAGTGAAGTTATCTACAATTTAAAATCGACAATGTTTAGGGGTTTCTCTAATGATAGTCAGGGATTTCACAAATTGGATATCTTTTGATAAAAAAACATAGTTTTCAATCAAGCCAGTGTCAATAGATCCAAAGAAGGTGTGGCATTTCATAATTGGGATTAGAATAGTTGATATGAAAAGTATCACAGAAGTTATGATCATTTTACCTTTTCGACCTCAAAACCTAACTACATAATGGAAACCATTTACAGATCATCAACTGAAAATAACAAACAAACACACAAGGGACACCGTTATTTTTAGACAAATGTCCCCAGAAAAACCCAACTTGGGAAAACCAGTGCAACAATTCTGAGGATTTTAATATTAAGCAGCTTTCTTGAGTACAACTAGGGTGTCAAACTAGTTCACCCAACAAAGAAACCTATCTAGCAGTAATACCACTCTTCAGAAGCAAATATTCAGCAAGTCTACTCCACGAAAATCTCTCCAACGCTTCTCTGAAGCTTTGCGTCAACCCTCTTGGCATCTGCGTCACTCTGAAGCCCCATGCGTCAGCCTTCTGCTGCTCTACGTTGGCTCTCTGGCCTTCTGCGTCACCCACACAGGACCTCCTAGCCTCTGTGTAGTCACTCTGGCCCTCTGCGCGGTTCCTTCTGGGTGTGCATAGACTTCTATGCCTTTGCGCTGGTCCTTTGACACTATCGTTGCCTCTCTGCTATGCACTCACTGTGCCTCGCTGCAACTCAGATCACTTCTTCGATTTCTCTCAGCAAACCCCGCTCCAAAAAATCAAACTGACTGATCAATCTTGGTGTGTCTCCAACTGACCCTCGAGCCTCCTCTTATACTTTTTTTGTTGAGACTTCAACGGCCGAGATTAAATCTCTAATCAACGGCTAAGATTAGATTTGGCTTGATCCATGTCATTTAGAACCTTCTCACCCAGTTTTAAATTAATACCAATTAATATTTTTATTTTCCTAAGTTTAGACCTAGGAACTCCATTAAAATATTAATTATTTTAATATCTCTAACCAGGTGGAATTTCCCCAAACCATTTCTGAGTCTTGGAGATCTCATGTGCTTTAGCCTCTCCACCAATTTTCATGGCTAGAGCGCATTCGATGCTACCCAAATCAACACCCTCATATCTGTTGCACCGATTTTCCTGCATTGGGTTTTTCCGGGGACAATTGTCCAAAAATAACGGTGTCCCTTGTGTGATTGTATCGGTTACTTCAGTGGTTGATTTGTATATGTGTTAAGGCTACATTTGTGTTTATTTTCGGTATTTATATTTATAAATGACTTGTTAATGAAAAGAACAAGAAGGAGAAAGTAAACCAGATAATGCAGTAGGGATTTCTGACGTGTGAGACTTAGAAATTTCAACATGGTATCATAGTATTGCTGATCACAGGAGAACTAAAGGCACCAGCAGTAATCTGAAGAATTTGCAACAGTAGCAGCGATCCCGAGAGATACTGTTGTTCCAGAGCAGAAGTAGCTAGAGAGGAAGTGACGCAGAGCCTCCATCATCATTTCGAGCCAGGAGGGGGGTCAGCGCAAAGGCAGAGAGGAGCAGATCGAACCCACACAGTCCCCAGTCATCTTTCTCAGACAGGAAAGATCAACGTTGTGCCCAGGAGGTGCAAATTCAGCCGTTGTCGGGATTGCGCAGAGACTGAAAGGCTCAGTTTCTTCAGTTGTTGGGGCTTGGGGCGCTGTGGGCAGAATGTGATTTGAGGAGCTGGTGGGACGTTGTTTCTGCCGAAGCAAAATAGTGTATAAGGAGACGGAACCAAGTTAGACGGACTTGCTACCTTGACGGATTTCTAGCCCAGAAATCCAGATCCAAGTTGCAGTTGCAAGGAGGATTGGAGAGGAGCAATTCGATAGCTAGCCAAAGGATTTCCAAGAGGGAAATTAGGACTTAGTGGGAGATTTCCAGGAGGGATGTCGAATCACAGAGGGAGTCCAGAAGAGGAGCTGAAATGGTAGTGAACGGACTGAGGGATCAAGATAGGTTGGACGAGGCCTCCAACTTTGTCATCTGGAAGGCCAGGATCCTAGCAGTCCTAGATCGACATCGCATCAAGGACTTTGCCTTGAGAACCGTTGTTATCCTGGTTGACCCAGCTGAGAACAAGAAGTATGAAGATGCAATGGCGAGGGCGAAGTGAATGATCCTAGATGAGGTCAAAGATCATGTCATACCACATATTGCTTAAAAGAACACAACAAAGTAGATGTGGGACACCCTGACCACCTTATACCAAGGATCTTTTGTGCAGCGGAAGTTGTTGTTGGAGGATCAGCTGCGGTCGTATCAGATGCAAAAGGGAGAGCAGATAGATCCATTCCTTCTCAGTTTGCAAGAGATTCGCGACCAGCTTACTTCTATGGGGTCTACACCGGATCTAGAATTTATGGTCAGGATTGCCCTAAATGCAGTCTCCGAGGAGTGGGAGACATTTGTCCAAAGTATTTTTGGCAGAGCTACTCTTCTCGATTGGGAGGAGATGTGGGCAGCTCTTCGCCAGGAAGAGATCAGGAGAATGACTGGAGTAGTGGCAAGGGAGGTCGAATCAAGAAAGAGGAGGATGCAGCTCTAGCATCTGCGGGACAACAAGGGAAGAGGAAGAAGAAGGACATCTCCAAGGTGAAGAGCTTCCATTGTGGAGATCTGGGACATTATGCATCCCAGTGTCCCAAGAAGAAAAACAAGGGAGAGGCTTTCGATTCTAAGCCAACTCCAGCTAAGGAGGAGAAAGAGGTCGAGACTGATGACGATTGTGCCATGAGTGCTCATGCACCTCTAGAGAAGAGGTGGGGAGACATCGAGTTGTAATCAGGAGGACTACGTACTAGGGGCAGGATCCTTGAGGTACCCAAACTCTTGGATCACATCCAGCTATAGGAGCCCTTAACGATAGTAGCATGATGACAGATGTCGAGTGTAGTGGAGTAGCAAGGTAGTGCTTGGGTGCAGAATTCTGAGGCAGCGCAGTGGAGGTTGCAGCAGTGCGAGAGGCACAAAGGTGTATGCAGCAACGTAGTAGCAGCAGAGGGAGCACATAATAGCAGCAAAGGCAACTCCCATTTCACGAGGCTTCCAGACTGACTGGGATGTCAGTATTTGGGAGAAGTCATTACTTACTTCTCGGTAACTGAGTTGCAGTGGAGCAATAAGCAGTGGCAGTGCTAGGGGCAACATGGGCAGCATGTTGAGAGGTAGTTGCAGTACAGATGTAGCAATGGCAGTGGCAGTGTCATGGGCAGCAGTACAGGGAGTAGTAGTGCAGAGGATGTGAGGTAGCAGGCCAAGCATCAGCACAGGTACCGGTGCGAAGGATCAGTGTGATATTTCAATGGTGGAACATTACTAGAGCACATTCCTCGCTAAGAGGGGGTTGTTGATTTGTGGTAGCATCGGATGTGCTCTAGCCATGAAAATTGGTGGAGATGCTAAGGCACATAAGATCTCCAAGACCCAAAAATCATTTGGGCAAACTCCACCTGGTTGGAGAGATATTAAAATAATTAATATTTTTAATGGGGTTCCTAAGTCTAAACTAGGAAAATTAAAATATTAATGGGTATTAACATAAAACTGGGTGAGAATGTTCTAAATGACATGGATCAAGCCAAATCTAATCTTACTCGTTGATTAAGGACTAAGTCTCGGTCGTTGAAGACTCAACAAGAAAGTATAAGAGGAGGCTTGAGGGTCAGTTGGAAATACACCAAATTGATCAATCAGTTCGATTTTCTGGAGCAAGCATTTGCTGAGAGAATCGAGCTAGTGATCTATTGCAATGAGGGGCAGCTCGGCACGAGGCCGAGAATACATAGTAGAGAGACAGCGCAGAGCCTAGGGAGGCTGACGCAGAGGCAGCTAGGACTTACGCAGACCCTAAGGAGGCCAGTGTGGGTGACGCAGAGAGCCAGAGGACTGACACAGAGAGCCAAGGGGTTGAGCAGAGGCATCAATAGTTGCACAAAGGCTAGCAGAGCTGACACAGGGCCAAGAGGCAGCACTGGGTGATTTTCGTGGGGCAGACTCAGTGGTGGTGAGCTGAGAGGGTGATGCAGTCCCTATTTGCCAAATTTTCCCTTTTCCTTGGCCATGGTAGCAAATGCTTGCTCCTTTGATCCCGCATCTTCCTTTGCTTTGAGTCTTGTTTCCTTTATCTTGCATAGAGACCACATTTCACTTAGTTGGTTGGCTTCCTTCTTGGCATATATCATTGATGTGAAGTTGCCCCAATCCTCAAGTAGAGCATTGAGTACTACACTTGTCATTTCTTCGTCAGACATGACTTCTCCTAGCTCTTGAAGTTGATCCCTCATCTCAAAGATCTTCATGAAGTATGGAGCTATTCCTTCCTTTGATATCTTCATCTTATACAAATCATTTCGAAGAGATATCACTTCTCTCGTTGTGCTTACCAAGAATAGCTCTATTAGTTTGTCATAGATTTATTTTGATGTTTCAAGTTTGGAGACAGAAGGAATGAGAGAGTCTTTGATGGATTATATTAGAATCCTTTGAGCTCTTGTCTCATCCTTATTATACTTAGCTAAGGCTTGAGTTTGTTCCTTAGCAAGAATAGTGATATTCCCTTTGATGTATTCTAGAAGTTCATTCTCCTTGAGAAGTAAATCAGTCCTCTTCTTCCATGCAAGAAAGTTATTGGTACCTACCAATTTGTTGCTTTCCTTGCAAAAAGACATTAATGTATATTCAGAAAGCGACATATACTTACTTGATAGATTTTGAGATGTAGTGGACTTGCTTTCTTCTTGAAGACTTGTTGTTCTTCAAGTTGATTTTTCCAAGTGGGCTTGCTTGATGATGAGATTTGCTTGATGACTTGTAACTTGATGTAGGTCCTTCTTTGATTTGCTCTTCTTGTAGGTGCCTTTATATAAGGCTCTTTTTCTTGCTTTGTAGTCTTCCTTGATGAGTGATGGATGGTAGACCTTCTTGGCTTGATGCTTCAACTTTGTAGATGTCCTTCCTTGATGAGTGTTCTTGAGATGCCCTTTCCTTGATGTGTCACCTTAGCTCTGATACCATGTTGAAGAACCAAGGGCAATTAGGTGTAGTGTGATTCTTCCTGACTTGATAACAATTTGTGGAATCTTTTTACTTTTTCTTGTTAGCTTAATCTTCTTCTTCTTCTTATGTGTGTGTACTTCATCAAACTGCTACCAAAATACAAAAGGCAAGAACACAAGATGTTGGCTCTCTACCAGAGCCAAAACCTCTCTCTCTTAGAGAGGAAAACCCTTTGGTAAGTTTCTCTTATTGAAGCTTCTTATTGATCAATGCCAAACCCTAGACCCTTGACTAGAATGTCCTCCCAGCACAAGTCAAGTCCTTCCTCCTTTTTGCACTTTGTTCCCCGACACTTAGTCTTCCTTCTTTTGTCACTTTGCTCCTCGACACTTTGTCCTTCTTCTAGCAACTGATAGTAGTCCTTGTTATGTTTCCTCTATAAGAGATATTCCTCTTTATTCGTTGGTAGATTCCTTTACATATGAAGGGTACTTTATCCTTCCTCCAACCGAGCTCTTTCTTGAGGTATAGTTTTAGGTCTGATATGACAGCAGTGTATCATTGTTTCTTCGCACGTATGAGGGGATTCCTTCAACATCCTTATGCGGAGGTCCTCTTTTCTTCTTCGCTTGAGTGAGCTTCCTTTTCGCTTGAGTCAGAGGCCTTATAGGCCTACTTTTCTAGCCTAGCCAATGAGATATGTATGATTGTGGTGGAGGGCTACTATGACAGTAGAGATACCCTCTTTATCTTCGCACGTGTGACTGCAGCTTGCCCTAGAAACAATGCTCTTAGGCTCGGTTGTGTACCCTTCTTCTTCGTTGCACTTGGAGACCCCTTCTTCGTCCTTCGTTCACCCTTTTCTCTTGCCTTCTACCTTCGCTGGAGTGGACAGCCTCTATAGATTGAGGATTGTCCCTCCTTTAGGCCGACTTGAAGGCCGACTTGCTATCTGTAGTCTGACTTGACTTATTTGCTTCGGATGGCTTCTGTTGATGGTGCAATTGCTTGGAGGAGACTTGACTTTGCTTGGAGGGGTCTTCTTTGACTCTAATACATAATTATACATAGTATAACATGCCCTTAAGGTCTTCAACATAATTCTTTTGATTCTTTGACTCGCCTATAGCACTTTAACATGTGCTAGACCTATTTCAATGAGAAAGAAACTCATTGACATATCTTATAAAAATAATATTTCTTTTCTTTAATAAATACAAATATCAAAAGTACACTTATGAATACCGAACCTAGTTACATTTCCTTCAACAGATTGCTCATGCATTATCTTGATAAGTCATCATTTGCAAATAATTATAAGTATAAATTTCCCTTATAACCTAGTTTTTGCCTTTATCGTGCAAAGTTGTTGGGGAACTCCTTGATTGAAATTACACCTATAAACATTGTTTCCATTAGACTCCATGCTCCCAATAGGCTAGGCACTAATCTAGTCCAAAGGTGATCACAAAAGAACATTATTCTTCACCTTTTCTTCTCTTTCTAGGCCTAACCCTAATAGGTCACCTAGGGCATCAAGCGAAATCTTGTGTAGCCATCCAAACACCTTGAAAATTGGTCCAAAACGGGGCTAGAGTTGTCTCAAGGGATCCTCCAATTTTGAGCTCAATCCGAACAAGGAATCCTGAGATATCACAAGCCCTAGCTCAAGGATCATTTCTCTCCCTAGGTTGATTTGGGTTAGTGTCCTCATTTGGATCATTACATTCAAATTTCAAAAGAAAATTAGTCCTTTGATCATATTCTCCTCCCTAACTAGGTCAGGCCCATCTATTGATAATCAATCCCACACCCTTGACCTAGTTTAGGTCCACCTGGGTTCTTTGTGGTCCCACAACTTTGTGACTTAAATCCCACAAGGATTATAGAGAAACCTTTCTCTTTAAGGGTTCTTAGCTCTAGGATAGCTCTTGTCAAGGGATATTCTCCATACCTAGGTCTAAGTGTCCCCTCATCCCTTGTAAGAGAGCCCATCACCTTGCTTCAAAGGCAAGTAAGCCATTTATCAGAGTCTCTCTTGTGAACAAGCTTTAGGAATCACTCCTTATCCCATCATTGATCTATCCATCCTTGTGATTCCTCTCATACCGGGTCTCCTCCCATCAGTGAAACTCTCCATTGTTGCCACTTGACCTAGTAGTTGCTCTATAAGATCCCCTCCTTGGACCCCTGCTACTTTGAAGGGTAGCAGGCCCCTAAGTGACACCCATTCGACTCCCACTTGAAGGCTATATAAAGAAGATCATTTCTCCTCATTTGGACAAATCAATTTGGTCTAATGTATCTCTGATCCAGCGAAATCACAGGCAGGCCGAAATTTTAGGGACTTGGATTTATTGTGTGCCTAATTTTAGGTTGTGTGCCTAATTTTCTGTCTCTCTTGTCTCTTTGTTTCATGGCTATTTTATTGTTCTTTCACGTTTATTAGTTGATGTTTTTCTTCTGTAAAACTGCCTAAATGATATTGAATTTAATGCTATATGAAACTAATGTTTAATTGATCATTGAAGTAGTTATCGGGTGAAGAAAAACTTAATTCTGGTTGGTGTCCTAGAATATCAACATTTTTTAGCCTCGTCAATAGAAAGGATACATTAGGAAACCAAAAGCCTATTGGTGGTAAAGTATTTTCATGTTTGCAATAGCACAATACACTAGTTGAAAAGTGTGCAAATCAAGTTACACAATTGAAAATGGGGGAAATTTTAGATAATGGTAACCTTAGCCATCAACCAATTCTGTATTTAATAATAAATATGAAGGATAGGGCATGATGCTTCCATTTAAATACGCATAAGGAGAGACCACCATTCAATGGATCAACTAATATGAAAAGACTTTCTCCCTCAACTCACACGAAACAGCAACCACTCCAAATTGCACTTGAATTCATGGGCAAATTTCTTTGGCATCAATGTGAGATAATGGCATGGACAGAGGTTTATTCATGTTTAGGCTTAACTGTGGGCTCGTGCGCAATGCATTTGAGCTTGTTATGTTTTTTTTCCTCATCTTCCTAAACATTGGGAAGCCAACTTCCTCCTATCTCTTATTTAACACCACTGTGACTTGGGCAAGAGGTTGGTGTTCGAAGGTTTCATCCTCATCTCTTATCCTCATTCAGATAGTATTTTTTGTTTTCTCCTGAACCTATACAATGTTCTCTCTCTTTCCCAAGTGCTCTATGTTCGGTTTCCAAGTCCAATTTCAGTTGGGTAGATATTAGAATAATACTATTTTAGTTTAATGCTCATTCTCTTAGCTGTTGCTAATTTTATTCTTTTAGCAGTTTCTTAGATGAAACTGATTCTTTACATAGAAACTTGATGTTTCTATCTTTGTAAATATCTCTGTATTATTATTGAGTATTGTTGCTCAATTAATTCAATCAACTCATTTGGAAATCCATATGCGTGTTTCACACTGTTTTATGGTATCAGAGCAAGGACCCAAAGAGATTTCTTGATCAGTTATTCTCTGCATCCTAAACTCGTGAGTTCTTTCTGTCAATCCTTTCTAAGGTCGAGTCCTCTGTAAGCCAGGTAGCCTTCACTGGGTCTCAGCTTCGGCTCTGCTCACTGTGATAAAAGCTTACAGTCGTCTATCTCGATACAGAAGTGGATTCTTGGTTTTGTGGAATTACGAGAGCCGAGGGTTCTTCTGTTTGTGCGAATTCCAGTGTTTTTTTTAACAGAGTGGATCCCAGTTGTTGGCATCAAATCTCAGAAGATTAAGTCAATCTGCATAAACCCCATTGACGGCATTGGTTACAGTTGACACCAGATCACTGCTCGTGTCAACAATATTCTTCTGAAACTTACGGAGGAAGCTGCTTCAGTTGTGTGTATTTGCTCTTAGGGCCTCTCTTGGAGGACTCGCTCAGGAGTTTCAGAGTTCAATTCTTGTTTAGACGCGAGAATCACAAAAAGATTACTGCTGAATTGGATCAGCGATTCTTACACTGCTTTCGATTGAATCGAACCAGAGAGCGATCTTTACATTTTTTTAAAGGGAATCGAGCCGGCAGTATCTACAGCATTTTCCATCATTAAAAGGGATCGAGCCGGCAGTATCTTCAGCATTTCTCTGATTAGGGATTGTTCTTCGCTTCCATAGGCGTTACGAGGAGTGTTGTTGAGCCTGTGCGAGAGTACCGAGGGTGAATTAAATTAAACACCGAAGTTTTTTTTCCTTTGCTTGTAACCTCCGAAGCTTCATTTCCTCTGCCCATCTTGACGTGGCCACGATTCATTCCTCCATTCCACACCCGGGCTCGAATTCCAGTTTTGTTTTCACGCAAATAAATCTGTGCCACAGTCAGCAGCGTGACAGCGTGATCATATTATATCACGTGACTGTGTTATTTTATACTGTGACCGGGGTATAACGTGATTTTATAACGTGACCATCAGCAGCGTGACAGCGTGATTTTATAACGTGACCATCAGCAGCATAACAGTATTTTATTTCAAGTTTGTTATCACGCTTTCGGGCCTTCAAGTCTGTTATCACGTTTTCATGCCACATTCAGGTATATCGTATATGATATATTCATAAACAGGTATATAATATCACATTTGTGTATAGTTCAGCATTCTGTCATTTTATGCTCAGTTACCACTCGGCCCCACCAATTTGTGCCTCTGTCGGATATTTTAACAGTCAAAACTATGCTGGAAATGCTTGTTTATGGGTACTGCTGAAAGTCAGTGAGTTTGGTAAAAGATAGTGCTATACATAATCCTTTGAACCTGCCTCTCAGACCAGTTTCTGGTTATATCTATCAGTTTAAAAATTTGTGCCGAATTTTTTTTGTATTTCCTGTGCCTTGGGAAACGTGCAGATGGCTTCGCTCACCAATCTGATGTTGGAAGGCAGCCAGCGCTTTAATGGCACAAATTATAACATCTGGAAACAGAGAATGTTAACCATTTTTGAATATAAGCGACTTGATCAGCTCATTCTCAACAAAGAGCTCCGTCCTGGTACAGCTGGCACCGATCAAGATAAGTTTGATGATCGAAATCGAGAGGTTTTTATGCTTCTCAAGCTATCTGTGACTGATGATCAGTTACCGCAGACCCCTTCTGGCAAGACAGCTGCCGAAATCTGGCAACAGTTGAAGGAATTACACGAGACATCCGACAAGAGCAGAGCTTTCTTTCTCAAAAATCAGTTGTTCTCCATCATGATGGACGAACATATCTCTTTACAAGAACATCTCAACAACATTAAAGACATTCGAGATCAGCTCGAAGCCATTGGTCGCACCATGGAGGAAGAAGATATGGTAGTCATCACTCTGAAAAGTCTACCACAATCTTATGAGCACTTCATCGAAACACTCAACATTACTGCCACTAGTGTTGATCTGAAGTTTCCAGAATTATGCACCAAACTCATGCAGCAAGATCGTTGGAAACAACAGTTTGGTAGTGGTGCAGCATCAGCCTCCTCAGAAAATGCTTTTACTACCAAATATCAGTCTTCTCAGTCCTTTCAGCAGAAAGGTTCTTCTCAGTCGTTTGATCCTACTAGGAAGAAAAATGTGCAGTGTAATTATTGTCACAAGTTTGGCCACATGAAGAAAGATTTCCGACAGAGAATTGCTTCTGAACAGAAGAAACAGGGAGGGCTTCATCAGACAGCGAATGTTGCAGAACATTCCGAGCAGACAGACTCTGCCTTTTACGCCTTTATGGCTAAAAGGTCTTCAAATCACATTCCATCATCTGCCTGGTACATTGACTCTGGTGCATCACGCCATTTCTCTCACAGGCGTGACTGGTTTATTGACTTCTCATCTTTCAGTGATTCCGTGGTATTTGGCGGAGGTGAAAAATACACAGTGGATGGCAAAGGCACAGTTCAAATCCAGTCTGGTGGGCGCACACTCATCTTCCTAAATGTGTACTATGTTCCTGGGATGGAAATTAATCTGTTGTCTGTCAGTCAGATTATGAGGAACTCTCTTCAGCTTGATGTAGTATTCAGTGCACACAAATGCTCTATTATAGACAGGGAGACTAGTCTTACAGTTGTTGTTGGTCTAGAAGATCATGGTTTATACAGGCTTCTTGACGTGGGTGATTTTCCAAAAGTGGCTCTAGCAGCTCGTATTTCTCCCATTAGCACTCTATGGCATCAGCGATATGGTCACCTAAACATGCAGTATCTCTCTCAGCTTTCTCGGGACGGACTTGTGTCAGGGTTACCTGACATTCAGACTCAGCAGTTGGGCGTATGCGGCGATTGTCAAGCTGGCAAACAACATCGGTCTTCATTCACGAATGGAGAACCTTGGCGCGCATCTAAGGTACTCCAATTAATTCATGTTGATATTTGTGGTCCTATGAATACATCTTCTATCACTGCTTGCAAATATTTTTTGCTTATTGTAGATGATTTCAGTAGAAAGATGTGGGTATATTTTCTCAAATATAAATCTGATGCATTTAGTATCTTTCAGAAGTTTAAAACCTTAGTAGAAAAAGAGTCTGGCTGTAATATCATGACTCTTAGGACAGATAACGGGGGGGAATTTTGTTCTTCTGCTTTTTCCAACTTCTGTGATACTCATGGCATAAAACACCAGTTCACTACACCTTACACTCCTCAGCAGAACAGTGTTGTTGAACGCCGCAACCGCACGGTTGTTGAAATGGCTCGCTCCATGTTACAACACAAGAATGCTCCAAACAAATTCTGGGCTGAAGCAATTTTTACTGCTGTTTATCTTCTTAACCGATCACCCACTCAGGCTGTTAAAGGAAGACTCCTGAAGAGGTTTGGTCTGGTCATAAGCCGAAGATCAGTCATCTCAAAGTTTTTGGCTCAATTGCATATGTTTGGATTCTAGCTGCCAAGTGCTCTAAGTTGGATTCCAAAAGCCAGAAACTCATGATGACAGGGTACAATGACCATCACAAGGCTTACCGACTAATAGATATAGCCACTGGTCGTCTTAGCTTCAGTCGGGATGTGGTATTTGATGAAGATAGAGGATTCTTTCAGTCTTCTTCTGAGCAGTGTTCTAAGGATCAGCCTCACAGTGTTTTTCTTCCAGTAAGTCCACCTGATGGGAGGGATGATGCAGCATCAATGTTTGACCATACAATGCCTGAGCCTCCTCCGGAAAATCATCCTTCTCTTGCTGCTCCTATTGCTTCTGAACGTTCTCCATCTTCTCCTGCTATTGGTTCCTCTACTCCTCGGCCAAAATGGTGGGCTAAAACCATTGGTGATCTCAGGGATGATGAACTCCTTGAAGGACGAACTTCTAGACATAAGAGCAAACAACAGTCTACAGTAAACTTTGCTCTTATGGCTAATCTACACAGTATCTTTGAGCCTCAAACTTGCTCAGAGGCTAAGGGTATATCTGAGTGGGAACAGGCTGTGGATGCTGAATTCCAAAGTCTTCATAAAAATCACACATGGACTCTTTCTAATCTTCCTCAAGGGAAAAAGCCCATTAGTTGCAAATGGGTATATAAAGTGAAATACAAAGCAGATGGAACATTAGACAAGTATAAAGCTCGACTTGTGGCTTGAGGATTCTCACAGAAGGAAGGCATTGACTATGAGGAGACTTTTGCTCCTACAGCCAAAATGAGTACCATACGGCTTGTCCTTGCCCTAACAGCTCAGTTGAAATGGAAAGTTCATCAGATGGATGTAAAAAGTGCTTTCCTAAATGGTGATTTACAGGAAGAAGTCTACATGACACAGCCTCCAGGATTTAAGATTGCCGGTCAAGAACAGAAAGTATGTAGATTAGCTAAAGCTCTCTATGGATTGAAACAAGCTCTTCGGGCTTGGTACATGAAAATTGATCAGTACCTGACAGATCATGGTTTTCAGCGGAGTCCATCTGATGCAAATCTGTATATCAAGCATACTGGTGATGATATCTTGTTTGTGGTTGTCTATGTAGATGACCTTATCATTACTGGAAACTTTGCACATTTGATCCATGGGATCAAACAAGACTTATGCAGAACCTTTGATATGACAGATTTGGGACTTCTTCACTACTGTCTGGGGATTGAAGTTTGGCAGACTGAGAATCACATCTTTCTCTCTCAGTCCAAGTATGCAAAAAATCTTGTGGACAGGTTCAGAATGCAGGATTGCAAATCAGCCACAACTCCTATGGAACCCGGGCTCAAACTTTCAGCTCAGTCATCCTCTATTCCTGTGGATGAAACTTTATTCAGGCAATTAGTGGGTAGTCTCATCTACCTTACTGCCACCAGACCAGACATCAATTTTGCAGTGAGCTACATTTCCCGCTTCATGTCCGCTCCTAAAGCTGATCATTGGATAGCAGCAAAGCGTGTGCTACGATATGTGCGTGGCACTTCTGATTATGGACTCCTATACACTCGCAG
>APFE030327396.1:19142-38423 GCA_000404065.3 Pinus taeda | reverse complement strand
TTTAGTTTAATGCTCATTCTCTTAGCTGTTGCTAAATTTATTCTTTTAGCAGTTTCTTAGATGAAACCGATTCTTTACATAGAAACTTGATGTTTCTATCTTTGTAAATATCTCTGTATTATTATTGAGTATTGTTGCTCAATTAATTCATTCAATTCATTTGGAAATCCATATGTGTGTTTCGCATTGTTTTGTTGTAGTAGCGTAGATGTCAGAGAGGGAGCACTTGTCAGCAGCAGGTAGAGCTTCAACATCAGAGTATGTTCCTAGCCCAACATAATGGTCAGTTGGGAGTGTTTTTGTTCCAAGTGTTGTTGGAGCAAGTGGACTGGGTAGATGTGTTGCATGCAGAACATTCCAGAGATACAGGATTGGGTTCGAGAGAAAGCCTTTCTTGTTGAGAGGGAGTGTTGAAAAATGTGCAACAAGAAATGTTAAATTTAGAATGTGCTAAAAATAACACGTCTAAAAATAGCAATTTGGCCAGTGAGGTCATTGGCCACATTGGGTGAGAGGTGAAACTGCTAAAAATAGAAAGTTCTAAAAATAACATTTCTGGGTCCCTTCTTATTTATAGCAATCCCTAGTCTATCTATAGGAAGTAAAATTAACTTTGGTCTTAACAACAGTTGGAAATATTAGTTAATTAATTTAGTTGAGTTAATTAGTTAAGGAAATTCGAATTTAAAGTCTTTGTGAGCATGCACATGAATTGCCCCACTGATTGAGGAATTTATCCTTAATTTCCTCCACTAATTGAGGGATTAAGTATGAGTTCTATAATGAGAGAATTAGTTGACTTGATTTAAACTAGTCAAGTCCAGTTAGATTATTTTAACAAGTTGTTAAAATAATAAAATATAGTTTGTTAATGCTTGCATGCATGTGACAACTATTATTTCAGATAACAGAGGATTTACTCATGGATAACTGTTGCATGTTAGTTTTGTCAGAGACCCAGTTGAGATCAGATGTGGGACAGTGTACTATCAGGTGCTTGGATATTTCTAGTAAGTATTCCTTGCATGGAGAAGGATCTATTATAGGGGATTGGAGGACTTGTGGCATATGTATTGAGGCCTAGGTGGTACATGATTTTCATCTTCTGATTGAAGATCATCAGAGTACAGAGAGAGAAAGACAGCTATTGAGCTGATTCTTTGTGTATTGTGAATAGGATTTCCACTTGATTGATAATACATGGTTGTGGTTTTACGCTAGTGCTTTCCCCTGGATATATCTTGTGTTATGTGTGTTTGATTTCTCCATATCAGTTATATGTGTTCTTATTGATGTTGCTCATGGTTGATTAAGCTTTTGCTAAATTGTTTGTAGAAGTAGATCAAGTGTTTTGCTTTAGTACATTGCATTACCAGATGATCTACATGTGGGAAATTTCTACATGGTATTAGAGCTAGCTGATCTGTAGAAAAAGTTCTACACGGTATCAGAGCTTACTGATTTGTAGAAAAATTCTACATAGTCTCAAAGAATACTATTGAAAGGAAGGATTTCTTGACTGGGTTTTCCCCTCGAGGGGGGTTTTTCCCTGTCATAGTGCCTACATCTGGTGCCTATTGTTTTATGTGTTGTTGCTTTGGTAATTGCTTCATAAACTAAAGGAAAGAAGATATAAAGAATCCTAATAATAAGAAACATCACAAGTAATATCAAGAATAAGAAGACCTTTCGGCCTTTCTGATTTTCTAACATGGTTTCAGAGCTTTGGTGAAGAAGGAAGTAAAAGGCAGTCTCAAACACTTGATCAAGGAACCATTCAAAAGGACTATCTTAGGGAAAAAGTCTACTATATTCAAGGAAGATGTCTAACACAATCAAGGGAGAGAACAAACTTGAAGGAGCCTCTAACTTCAGGTCCTAGAAGAAGAGGAGTGACCTAATCCTTGAAAAGAACAAGGTATTGGACTTGGTAAGAGGAAAAGTAAAGAAGCCTATAGAGGAATCTAGTGATGTTGACAAAGTGAACTACGGGGAATTAGAATTGGTGGCCATGACTCTGATGGTAGATGGAATAAAGGACAATTTTGTTCCATTCATAGCTAACATCGATCATGCTCAAGAAATGTATGAAGCCTTGTCGAAGTTATTTACTATTAAGAACATTGGTCAAGTAACAAGTTTGAAGAATGAGCTAAGAACCATGAAGATGACTAAGGAAGACACTGTGGTAACCTTCTTTGTGAAGATAGCTAGACAAAGGGATGATCTCTTCGCTATTGATGAAATTGTTCTAGACAAAGAACTCGTGATCAATTCTCTATTAGGATTGCCACCCTCTTGGGGTGGATTTGTCGCATGTTTCAACAGTTGGAAGGTAGCTCCCACCTTTGAAGAATTATGGACTGTCTATAGTCAAGAAGAAATAAGGATCTTAATGGTTACCAATCCTGAAGGAGTATCAAATGCCTACGTTTCTCAACATAAGGGAAAGAGATTTTACATGTCCAAGATAGAGTGCTATCAATGTCATAAGAAGGGTCACTACAAGAGTGTTTGTCCTGACAATCCAAAGAATAAGAAGAGATGAAGGGATCAAGTCTACTTTGCTGAAGGAGACTCAAAGAAAGTCAAGCCTGAAGAATCTGACATTAGGGACTTACACTACTAGGTCCTTTGCTTTTAGCTTTGTATATCTTGTTTTATATGTTTTAGGATTTATATGTTTTAACATATTTTTGGAAAATACATTTTTATTGTTTTTATAAGTTTGTAGGTACCCCTTAAGCTTTGGAGGGAGCCCCCAACAACTCCTAAAGATAAGTATTTCATGTCCTTTCAGTTTTTGGTTTCATGTACTTATTCAAGTTTTGTTCATATTAGTACTAATCACCATTTTCCCTCTATTGTCTTGATTAAGAAAAACATATGCAATGAGTATGAAAAAGGATCTCTCAAGACAAGGTTGGTCAAGGAACAAAGGTATGCTTTAAATACATTGATTGAAAGGATTATTCATTTGATAATCTGTTATTAACATTGTTATGTCTAGCTATATTGAATCATAATGATTCTTGCTTTGGGTGATTCATCACTTGATAAATCTACCCACTCCACTCATATTCTTAACTGATTTTGTAGAACCCTAGACAGGTTCTGTAAAACCCTAACTGATGGGTATGCAAATGTGAATGTTTGTAACCCTAAGTTCTTAGGGATTGTGAAATGCTATTTGAAGTATTGATGATGTCATGTTTGGGATTTTGGTATGATCAGGAAAACCTAACTTGTTATGGTTGAATGATAATGTCCAAAATCTTGAACCTTTGAAGTTTTGGTAATGTTGGGTTTGCTATGTTTCTATATTGAAACCCTAGCTCATTGGGGTTTGGTGGAAAGTGTGATAAAGACCCTTATATTGTCTTAGAAATGTTTTCCTTGGTATATGTGTGCTTGTCTGATCAAACCTTACTCTAATCTAGTTTGAATGTCTAACTCTTATGTTATATAAAGTTGTGTTTGACTAACACATGATATGAAATGTATTTGAAAACTAGGCATGAAATGTCCTTTTGGTTGAAAACCTAGCTTGGTCTAGGTTAGATGTATTAATGTTGTTGGACATATGATATGCTTATGAATTCCTAGATATGTGTGTTGACCTAGTTATTGATGGTCATAAGTCTTATGACTTAATGTAAGTGCTTGTTTGAGATTCTAGGATGATGATATTTGGAAATATAGGGTTTGCAACTATAGTAGTTAAATTGTCTAGTATGTGTGATATAACAATCTGAGATCTATTTATTTAGTGATTGTTGAGATTGTGAAAATGAAATTCTAGGGTTTTGGAGTTAAACCTTAGTCGAAGTAAAATCTTTGATGAATGATGACAATATGATAATTTGAGATTTGTGTAAGATTGTTGAAATCCGAGTTTCAGTTGGATTTGATGGTCGATAAAAAATCTAGGGTTTGCAACTAACCCTAGTGGAAGCTAGTCATGTTAATGACTAAGTTGTGTTTGGTTTTGATAGACTCTTTTATGAAATCTAGGATTTGTATAAAACCCTACTGAGAAGTCTAACATATGGACTTGGAAAGGTTGTTAGATGCTTTATATTTGTTTGAATTGTTTCTAGGGTTTGGCATATGTTGTAGGAAGGTATGTCATACCTTTGAAAGTAACATTGAAACCCTAGATGGAATGAAGGTTGTTATGAAGTAGTCTAGGGTTTATTAGAAAGTCCCTAGTATGATGTTGAAGAGTATATGTCTCTTGTTTGTAATTAAGTTTGAGTATCTGATATGTATAAAGATGAAATGCTTCTGTGTTTCTGATATGGCTAACATCATGCTTCTATAGATTTGGTTGTACTTGCTATCTAAGTTGTGCATGTACACAATCTTCAACTTGGTGATGATGCTCGTTGATGTGATAAGCATGATGAGGATGATGATAACTTTGATGAAATGGTTGGAAGCGACAAAAGATTCTTCGATGACAAAAGAAGAAGCTGATCTCCAAGAGGAAACCTACATAGAAGAGATCTCCTTAAGATTAAGCGGGAGTTCAGATGAAGAGGTGCTTCCTAGTTAAGAGGGAGGGTATAGTTTGTTTTTAATTGAAGAATGTATTTCAGTGGATATGTTGCTACATGAAAAGTAGGAAAGGAAAGTATATGATTAAGGAATTTTCTATCAAAGATTCGGTTGATAATCCTATTGAGTTGAGGAGAAACATTTTGGATGACCCTGGAGGTTTGTATTTGATTATGTACACGTGAAAGTATATTATTGATTGGGGTTGTGTTTGTACAAGTGAATCTCTTGATGATTTTGATAGCATGCTGGTTACCAATTAGTTTGATTGAGAGAGATTGGTCATTTTTGATCTGCTGGATCAAGGGGTTTTGAGGCTTTGTGAGTGAATCATTGCCTAGGAGGACATTTGGCTGACAATTTGTGTTGATGTCTAGATCCCGAAGTTGTAAAGGTGGCGTTGGTCATTGAGCTCTAACACGCACCTATATTTCTGGGTTGATGGTTAGCAAGTAAGCTTGATGGTACCTAGAGGCGCTGAAAGATTGAGTCCATCTAGTCCATGGCATTACAGTGCCCAAATTGTTGAGAGACCACTTGGATAGAATGCCCTGGTCAGGAATCTAGTCCATGGCATTGCAGCGCCTAAATTTCTTCATGGTTCATGTAGTTTGAGATCTTCCAGTGTATTTGTACATTATGAATACCTCCCTAGTTAAGAGGAGTGTTGGAAAATGTAACTATGTTCAGTCTTCTTTAATGTACTTGAGTCGTTATGTAATGTACTTGTCAAAATAATAAAGAAAATAATAATAATAATTATTATTGTGACTTATTAAAGCATGGGTTTCATGCATGGATCACCTTGTTTTAGGTGAAAGTCCCCATTGAGGACTTCTAGGATTTATTCTAAGTCAGTAGAGTCATTGTACTTTTAAAGAGACCTTTGGGATTTTGTATCATGTAAAAAGGTTAAGTATTGAGTCAAATGTGATTTATGTAACCTCCACACCATGTTCGCATAAGGACCCTATTCGACCTCACATGGAGCCCATAAAAGCAAGCTCATTGAATTCATTTGGAGCCCCATTCTCACACACAAGTTCGATTTCTATTGTAGTTGGAAAGAAGTTTGAATTCTATTATAGCTGGGAGGAAGTGCAGAATTCTATTGTAGCTGGGAAGAAGTGAAAAATTCTCTTGTAGTTGGGAAGAAGTGCGAAGTTCTCTTGTAGCTGGGAAGAAGTGCGAAGTTCTCTTGTAGCTGGAAAATGGTGAGAAGTCTGTTGCTGGGAAGCCGAAGTGAATGTGAGTTTGGGGAAGTCTGAGGAGAAAAGGAAAATCGAAATTTTGGCGTTTCTCTTTCTTTGTTTCTTACGCTGGATTGGGAGATCAAAGTCTTCCAAGTTTGTTTGCTGCTGGAATTTGCCAGTTGCTGTAAGCTGCTGCCTAGTCGAAGTTGCTGGAAAGAGGTTAAAATTTTGGGAGGCTTACTTGGTGTGGAGGGAAAGTCTTGTCTTGGTCCAGGGTGAAGTGTCTCAAATAATACTATTGAAAAGAATATTTTCTTAACTAGGTTTTCCCTTCCAGGGGGCTTTTGCCCTGGCGTAGTGCCTACATCTGATGTCTATTGTTTTATATGTTGTTGCTTTGGTAATTGCTTGATGAACTAAAAGAAGATATAACAAATCATAATAATAAGAAACATCACAAGTAATTATCAAGAATAAGAAAGTATTTCTGCCTTTCTGATTTTCTAACACATTTTGCAACTCCATTATCCCTGAGGTTGTAGGGAACAATGGGCTCTATCTTACTACCTGCTTCTTTACAATATGCAATCAATTATTTTGAATTGTATTCTCTTCCATTTTTGGATCTCAAAGTTTTTTTCTTTCTTTCGGTTAAGGTCTCTACTTTGTATCTGAAGTCCTTGAACTTTTCAAATACTCTGTCCTTTGTCTTGAGAAGATAGAGCCATGTCTTTCTAGAGTGATCATCAATGAAGGTCACTTAAAGATGGCCTCCAAGATATTTGATAGACATTGACCCACACATTAAAAGGCTCCCTTGTATTATTTCCCAGAGCACATCCCTTACATACTCCATGATCTTCTTTGATATTGGGGATGCCATTTACCATTTGAATAAGTGAGGGAATTATCTTGTATTGTATATGTCCATATCTTCTATGCCATAATTCGACAAGATTGATCTCCATGTGAAGTAGGACTTGAGGAGATGGTGTTATAACCCTATATAGTCTTCCTTCGCGAACTCTAATAACTTTTGCCTTATCAATGCTTGAATATTTTCCCAAACCAGTTCTTTACCATCTACAAAGGAAACCCTATCTTCTTTATCTTCTAAACAAGAATTTGAAAGTAAATTCTTAGACATATAGTATATTGTTGAGGTGTAGCTTTGCTCCATCTTCCAGCTTCAATGATGTAGATCCAAGGCCCTTGATTTTCCTAGCTCCATTGCATGAAATTATGGTTCCTTTTGATAGAGTATTAAGTTGTCCACTTTCTCCCATCATATATCTTGATGCTCCACTATCAATGGTCCATGCATTGCCATCATCAATAGTACCTGTAAGTGCAGCTATGAATCCTTCACTCTTGACTCTCATAAATAGATTGTAGATTATCCTTCCAATCTAGCTTCCTGCAATTCTCATGATATTGACTCTCATTTTCAAGTAGCTTTCCATAGAGGGAGTAACCTTTTCTTCCAAAATTGTCAACAAAGTGATCTTCAACCTTCTTTGACCTTATCTCTGATGCCATGTTGAGAAATCAATGCTAGTAGGATTTAGGGTTTGATTCTTCTTTCTCAATTATTACTTGTGAATTGGGTTGGCTTCTTTTACTTCTTATTTAGGTAATATTTCATCAAGCAATTACCAAATTATGTGTATGAAGATCACAAGAACAAGAGACATAAGATGTAGGCGCACAACCAGGGAAAAACCCCTATAAGGGGAAAGCCCAGTCAAGAATTATTCTTTCAGTAGATTCAAATCAAGATGAGACATTTCCAGACTTTTAGACCTAGACAAAGACCTCCTCCAATCACTAAGTCAACCCTTCCTTCTTGTAGATGTTATTGTCTTAGCCTTCTTAAGTGTCAACGCTTCAAGATGTATCCTAAGATCAGAATTTAGGCCCTTGCAATAGATTTTTGGCCCCACAACTTTAGAACTTTGACCCTGCAACAAAAACATAATTTCAGCCCCAGCTTCAACCCAATATCTTCGCACATGTGAGAGAAAGGTAGCCCAAAAAGTTCTTCCCAACTTCTTTACTTCTTCTCTAGTAACTTCACACTCTTTTCCAGCCACTGCTTCATAGAGATCCAAAGTGATCTTCAACCTTCTTTGACCTTATCACTGATACCATGTTGAGAAATCAATGCTAGTAGGGTTTAAGGTTTGATTCTTCTTTCTTAATAATTACTTGTGAATTGGGTTGGCTTCTTTTACTTCTTATTTAGGTAATATTTCATCAAGCAATTACCAAATTATGTGTATGAAGATCACAAGAACAAGAGACATAAGATGTAGGCGCACAACCAGTGCAAAATCCCTATAAGGGGAAAGCCTAGTCAAGAATTCTTCCTTCAATAGATTCAAATCAAGATGAGACATTTCGAGACTTTTAGACCTAGACAAAGACCTCCTCCAATCACTAAGTCAACCCTCCCTTCTTGTAGATGTTATTTTCTTAGCCTTCTTAAGTGTCAATGCTTCAAGATGTATCCTAAGATCAAAATTTCAGCCCCATGAATAGATTTTTGGCCCCACAACTTTAGAACTTTGACCCTGCAACAAAAACATAATTTCAGCCCCAGCTTCAACCCAATATCTTCACATGTGTGAGAGAAAGGTAGCCCTAAAATTTCTTCCCAACTTCTTTCCTTCTTCTCTAGTAATTTCACACTCTTTTCCAACCACTGCTTCATAGAGATTGAACTTGTTGATGATGCTCTAAAAATGAAGTCAAGTTACTCAATATATAGGCTGCTTGTGAGGTCGAATTACCCTAATCGAGGCTGACTTGTTGAGGGCAGGGTCAAGTTGGTGTGGAGGTGACAAATAAACTTTTTGTACTCATTCTTTTTTTACATGATACAAAAGCCCAAGAAGGGTCTAATAATAATGACATTGAGTAATGACTCAATACAAAACCTATAAGCCCTCAATCAGAGCTTTGACCTAGAAAACATTGACCCAAACATGAAATCCATGATTTGATAAGACGTTTTCTCTAATAATAAAAGTTTCTTTTGACAAGTACAATTATGAAGAGCAAAGCTAGTTACATTCTTAAACAATAATAAGATGAAATACTGGTTGAAACTAAAATTAGACGAAGACCAAGTAGGTACGCACCTAGAAGTTAGGAAACTTGAGAATGCTTCCTTTGACAAAGTGTTCGACATTGACACCTTGCAAAAGGTGGGTGCTTTCATATATTTTATTGGGTCATATACACTCAGCTTGACTAAATGACCATGGTGGTTTCACGAATCCATTGCCACCTTATACAACATACCTCTCGTAGCACACCTAAGGGAATATATAATTTTAAGAAAAGGAAGATCAAAATTACTATAGGTGATGAAAATACAACCCAAAAATTCAATGATGTTGGATACAAAGTGGTTGAAGACATTTAATTTTACAACCCATAGGAATACAAGTGAGATGAAAATGTTGATTTAGGAAGGACAACTAAGTATTTCTCGGGTATGTAAGTGCACAAGCTTGCATTATGTATCAAAAGAAACCATTATAGATACCATAACCATGCAAACAAATCTAAATGTTGTCTTAATGACTTCTGGTATAAAGATTCTATATAATGTTGTTACAGTTTTTTCATGTGTCTGATTGTTTTTGCTAGAAGCTAATTATTTAAAAAGATAAATAGCATTGTGGTGTTAAACATGATGTTTTTTTTTCTTATCAATGGCATTTTTTTTGATTTTTTTTGTTTCTTGGCAAAAGCATATTTTTATTCATAGACAGAATGAAAATTAATTGTTAAAGGTTGCATAAAACATTTCGTAAGAGGTCTTCCCCCTAGTCATACTAGTCACCAAAGATCTTCACAAATAGAAATCCGATAGATATTGTTCCCAAGGACTATGGAAACTGAAGATTGCATGAAGATTACGTCAAGAAGAATATTCTACTTCTATCAAGAACCCTACCATAGAAAAAAAATTGATATACCCTGAGCCAAAAAGAAAAAAACATGGCATATAAACCAAGACTTACATCAATTGAAGAGTGTCCATAGACAAAATATTTCTAAACTAAGTCATAGTCATCTAGCCTTATTGAATATTCTTCAGAAAAAAATTGATGTGTGCATGCATTTTGATCCTTTTATCACTGTCCCTAGATATATATTCATCACTGTATATACACCTGGCATTGAAAAACACTAATATATTCTGAGCCAAAATAAAAAACATGGCATATAAACAAAAGACTTTAGATCAATTGAAGAGTGTCCACAGAAAATCCATTCCAAAACTAAGAGTTGTTGATTTTTGTGTAGCATCAAGAGGAATTCCTACATGCTTAAGTCGACCTAGAAAAATTATGAAGAATTAAATAAAAAAATTAAATTAATTTTTGAATTACAAGTCAATGCAAGAGGGTGAAGGACACGTCCCTTAGGTTATTTCACCCCATTCAACTACTCTTTATAGATGATGTGACTTTTCATTCTCATGGTAAAGAAATAACAAGTTTTCTTTCTCTCTTGAAGGCTGCATGTGTGAGAAGAGGATGAGTTTAACTAGTGCCTTGAGGCCGAATGTGTGAGATGTTGATTGAGTTTGACCACATGTTGACCGAGTTTTTGTGCTGTTTGATTGAGCATTGACTATTCTGTTTGACTAATTTTTGAGGGCCACACGTGCGTGTTTTATCATAGGTTGCACATCCAAATTTGATTGCAGAACTTGATTGTAGGGTCGAATTTGACTGTAGGCTATAGTTTGACCAATGTTGAATTTTGACTATTTTAGTTGGATCTAACCAGTGATGACTTACTGTAATTTTACTAGGTTTGATTGGTATTTTGACTTGGATATTTGCACAAATTTCTAGACAAATTGTTGATTTATAAACCTTGCTGAAGAATAATTTCTCCTAAAAAAAGTTGTTGGGTTTTCTCCCAAAGTTGGGTTTCCCAGGGTTAAAATATTTTCTCTATTGTGCATTGTGCATGACTGTGTTTCTATAAACTCTATTGTTTCCGTTGCATTTGTAATTGCTCAATATCAGTGGCATAAGAATATTGTGTGAAAAACAATAAGAAATATTTATCTTGTGGAAAATTGTATCTATTGCACACTTGCATAGAATTTCAACATGGTTTCAGAGCATTGCTGAAAGAGTAGCCATTGAAGTCAACCTAAGAGAATATTCAACAACTTGATTGGATTTTGAATCTTTGGAAAAATGACACTAGGCCTTGAGAGTTGATGACAAGTTAGATGGTGCCATCAACTTTAGATCTTGTAAAACTAAGGTACTCCTTATCTTGGAAGAGAATGAGCTTCAGAATCATGTGGAGAAAGTTATTCTAGAACCAGAGGGAGTTGAGGAGAAAGCCAAGGCTAAGGCAATCTTGGTGGATTCTATAAAGGACCACTTGTTTCCTCATGTTTCTACATTGATGACTACCAAGGAAGTATATGATGCTCTGGTAGGATTGTTTGAAAGCATCAACACTAACAGAAAGTTAACCTCGAGAAATTGTCTTTGTAATGTCATGATCATTAGATCAGATTCTATAGTCTCTTATCTTATGATAGTTTTGTTGGAAAAAATACCGAGGAGAGGGCGAGGGGGGTGAATCAATACTTTTAACTCAAGTAAACTTTTCAATCCTTATTCTGAATTTTGTACGCTATTGTTAGTTATGCAACCTACGTATGTACGCTCTTTTAGTGAATGCAAACGACGTATACCTAGTTTACTTATTTTGTCATTAATTCCATTAGTGAACTAATTTAACCATTGCATTATTCATTCATTTACTATTTAGAATGCAGTAATAAACAAATAAATCACAACACATAAGCAATCACACATTGAACACCAGGATTTTTAGGTGGAAACCCAGTGTGGGAGAAAATCGCCGCTGCTGCTGTCTTTGTCTTTTTTCTTATTATATAAAGAAAATCTTCATTACATTTTTGTACTGATGCAAACTCCTACCAATAAGCAGACACCCACTTGCAGGGGGCTACAACCTCCACTTGTTCTCCAACACCACTAGAAGGAAGTCACAACCCCCTAAACTTATTTGCAAACTTCTATTGGAAGGGAGCACTTACCCTCTTTATGAACATTCCAACCCTAAGCTCCTTTTGGACCACATTTCAGAATGTTTCAAGCTGGATACATCTATCAAACAATCATTAAACAACCTGTAGGCCACCTTTCATCATATTTTCAAACTGAACCCATATCAACAATAAACCCAAATTGACATAACAAATTGAGATATTGAATATGAGTCACTGAAGCATTGTAAATCAATTGAATTTCTGAAGGATCAAACCACTGAATGTAACCCAACCAAAATAAACAAATATCAAAATATGTATGCAACTGTACTGATTAAAAATCGTGTATGTACGCATTTCCTCTAAATAACATTTGCGTACAAATATTAAACCACTAAAATAATCATGAATAACTGTAATACTGAATCAATCACTGGACCATACATAGATCAATCACAAATTATTGAACCAATCACAGATTCCCACACTGTAGCATCATTACCAATCAATGAATCCAATCATCACTGTCGGACACAAATCATCAAGATAGAGACATCATTGACAGACAACAGAAAACAGAGAAAAACTCATCAAGTGTCATCATTATGGCACACTACAAACCCTAACATATATACACAACTTCCATAGAACAAATAGGCGTATGTACGCAACTACCATGACTGACACCCGCGTATATATTTCAATATACAGAGTAAATTATTGTAGAATATATATGCTACTTTACTGAACCTCATCCACGTGTGTATGCAACTATCCATAAGCAAACCTGCATACAAATCTTGAGTTAATGAATCAAACCTTTGTTGCAATTCTCAACATCTGTTAAACCTAGATCTTGACATACGTCACTATATTTAGATCAAACCATCATCATAACAACATATTTAACATCACAATCATAAATAGATCAAACATGTATTTTTATTAGCCTTCACAACACTTTCTGATCTATTGCATTTGAACTATCTCTTTTCTCTCAGGTGCACACCTGTTTCAAATCAAATCACACATAGATAGATCATTTACTTTGCATGCCTAACACCTTTGTAATATCCCTCCCTTTAATAATAAATAATAAATAATAATAATAATAATAATAATATAAAAATAAATAATAAAAAATATAAATCATAAATGATATTAAAAATAAATAAAATAATAAAATAGTAATAACTACAACTAAAGCTCTAAATAAGAATAAATAGTAATAAAAAAAGAAGCAATAAAAAGAATCGAGTAAAGCTATCAAAAAGAAGAAAATAAAACAAGAAAGCTAAAAATCAAAAGAAAAGTAAAGAAATAAAACAAGAAGGCTAAAAATCAAGTCGCATGTAGACACATGGGGTGTGTGCATGTGGTTCCCCATCCAATGTTGTTCTATTTAATAGATGGTGAGGAAGATGAGAGACATTCTTGCATTCCATCATTCCGATATTCTATCTTTTATTCTCTTGGGAGAATGGTATACTAAGACTTAGGAGCACTGGCAGTAGTCGTTGATTGAGGGCTCGGGGGTGGCCAGTGGTAGCAGAATCCTGCACAATTGAGCCTACGGTTGGGAGGAGAGTCGTCCCCAAAATTTTGTGATCATTTGGCAGATTGCAATTACAGGTAATATAGGTAAGTGCATTTGTAAGTATTTGTTTCCATTAAGACATTAATTTTAATTTTACTTTGTACTGTTACATATGGTATCAGAGCGGTTTAGCCCTTGGGGTCTATGGGCATCCAGAAATTTACTTTGTTGGAATTTTTAACTTGACTTGTTTTAAAGTTACAGGTTGATTACTTCCAGGTGGCGGCATAATTTTTTTTCAAACCTTCACTATGCCGTAAATTTTCTTTATTCAATGCATACTTACAACATAGTTATATTTTGATTGGTTTTGGTGATTACGTTTCTGCCTGTATTCACTTTGGATTTGGAATTAGATTCGTTTTTATGCAATTTTAGCATAGATAGAGAAAAAAATATTTATCATTGAATATTGGCTTTCAGTTATGCACTTTCACCAAAATATAGAAACAAATCAGTGAGCTGTGTAATTATCTTTTCAGACTCATTCTGCAGATACGTTGGTCAAGCATGCATTGATTAGCATTTCACCGAATATCCCATTTTCTAAGCATCATAATTTGCTTCATTAATAAATATAGGGTTTCTAAGTCTCATGGATAGGATCTCTTCTGAGCTGTTGCAGCGGAACCGTGATGCATTTATCTTGCGCTACTCTGAAAAACAATCTATGAATTTTAAAACAGTAAAACAATCTAAATACTGAATATCCTAGCATCTTAAGCTATTAATATCCATGTTCCAATCTTTAAATTTGGGATTTCTCGGTATTTCCAAGCATTTTGTTTGATCGTCAATAACCAGATATGTCAATCGTTAAATTATTTTTGGTCTTACTTTGCAACAATGCATTTCATACAAGGTAACCGTTATCCGCATCTCTGCGAAGAATGGATATTAACATGCAAATCTTTATCTTCAGGTCGTTCGAATCGCTAAATTGGCTAAATGAATGATTATATCTTGCAGTTTGAAATCATTCTATGACAATGATTTTGATTTTGAGCTGGCAAAGTTGAGGAATCAAATCTAAGGTCTGCACTCTATGGGAGAGTGGAAATTTTAATTCGACTGTCCACTTTCTAGTTGATCATACCATTTGCTTGTGATCTACTTTTGACAGGAAGTTTTCCAGGAGTTTGTTGCATTTTTGGCATACCTTAGAACGTAAAGTTTTGGATGTTTCTGTTGTAGAATGGCTGATAGCTTTAGAGTAAGCAGGTCTATAGGAGTGTAGAAATGACAGCTTTTGTGTAGACCTTACAATTTTAAACGTTGTTTTCTTATGATCTAGTTGGGTTCCAAAAGCAATTCCGAGTTTTCTAACTTAAGTAATCTTGTAGCCTCTCTCAGTGCTTATGTGTACCGTATTTTGAAATTTCTCTGACAATTTTAAGCATTATGCACTATTAAAGGGCTTAGTCAAGGACTGTAGATTTGATTCTCTTTCAGTTAGTATCGACAAACAATTTAACCATTCGAAATTCGAATGAGGAATCGCGTGTAGCTTTCCATGGATTCAATTGATCAATAGATGAATCTTTCTGCAGACAATTCCTCTATAATGCTTTACATGATCCTAGATTTGTTACAGTTAGTTATTCCGCTATTGCGCTCAACGTTTGATAATCCATCTGCATCAGTGGGGTCAGGCGTATAGGGTGTCTCATGGGGTACGATCGTTAAGTTTGTTCCTCACGCATTATAGAGTTTTATGGTTTAAAGTTCCAAATTGATCAATTATCTTTTTGGTATTTGGATAAATAAAAAGGTTTACATATGGTAACAAAAAGGTTATCTTCTGATGATTGTTCTCCTCTGAGTATATCTAGCTTTGGATACTACGACTATTAAGGCGTTATTGTTATCCTCTTCCGGAATTAGATGTCAATAACCTCTTTCCAGAATTAGTTGTCATTGGGGTCTCTGCAATATGGCTTTCTGTGCACAGAACACACACTTCTTGCATCTTTATATTAAGGTAGATTTGTGCTATCGACTCCGTGATTGACACATTTGATGAAGAATTTCCTGTTGGTGCTACACTATGCACACAACTCTATATGAATATGAAAAGATTCTATTTTTAATTCTTTTAAAAACTCCACTCTCTTACAAAGTCGCCATACTCGACTCTATCAAATCACATGGTATTCTATAAGAATAGGAAACCATAGTTTTTAATTCGATGCATGGCCACTAGGCCTTTGCTTTGGTAATAAAGTCCACTACTTCGTTTAAAATAAGTATTTGCATCTCTTTTTGTTTTCCATGTCATGTGTTAAAAAGAAAGACGTATTGTGTGCTAGTTTGGACGGGGCAGGGTTAGCCTTAAACATGTTGGCTACAAATCGAATGGCTCTCTGGCGCTGTGCTATAGTGAAGCACCTCTTCTTGATCTTCCGCAGCGTTGGGAGGAAATGGGTCAAGAAGATTCGAACTCTAGATATGTCTCTGCACTTCCCTTCCATAGCAACCATATATATCTGGCCTTCTATTAATTGCTACACAAATTTCAGTCCAAAGACCTGCGATTATGGGTTTATTGGAAATAGAATTAAGCCCAATTGATTACGACAGGAAACTGGCCTTTAGTTTGAATTAAGCAGATGTAGGAAGATGAAATTGGTAGAATCGGTGTATGGGATGATGGTGGTTACAATCTGTAATTTTTTTTTTTCCTTTAGACTTTAACAATGGAGTTATCTGTAAATTTGTAAGTATTTGTTTGGCAAGCCCAGACGAGGTCCTCGCTGGATTGAAGGCTGAACTTGGAATATTGTTTCTACTTCAGTTTATTAAAACGGTGACAGATAACCATGGTAGTTATGTAGTCCGAATAAGTTGTTGGCATGAACTGGAAGAGAACATGGTGGGGTCATCATAATTAGTTGATCCGCTAGATATAGTGCCATAAGAGGCAAAAGACATTGATTCAGCTTTTCCCAGCTCCTATTATAGCGCACTGTTTACTGATTTTTTTTAATGCATGTAACTGCTTTGCACCCCTGAACAAATTTCGCTTTGAAAGTAGCCCGAAATGGCACGTCCTGTTGCTAAATTATTTAAGCATCCATAAAGCTGTTCAAAACCATAAATAAATTAAGAATTCATCGAGCTTTTGGTGAGTGACACGAGTAAATGAAATCTTTTTGTTATATTATTTGGTAAGATGAAGTTGCATATTTACAATAGACCGTCCTTAATTTTATTATAACAATTTTTTTTCTTCAAAAAGAGAAAACATACTTTCATTTCAAAAAAGAGTTACATATACATGGATTTTTCATTATCAGTTCCTTACTTTTGTCATTTTCCACATTTGGCTCTATTATCTATCTCTACTTTTCTCTTAACCTTCTTTTATATTCTTAATTTTATTATAATAACTTTGATTCTCTCCTAACCTTGTTTTATATTCTTATTTACAACTATACATACCAATCCATATATTGTACTTTTTATTAAAAGAAGAAAAAGGAGGTTGAATATTCAACCACCCTGAGAAATCTTAACAGTGGTGTTAAAGTTGTTGAAATTATTATGAAAATTGGTTTAAGGAAAAAAATATATATATATCTATATATATCACAAAATTTCAAAATTGGAATGACTTACTACAGTGGTGTTAAAGTTGTTGAAATTATTATGAAAATTGGTTTAAGGAAAGAAAATAAAAATATCTCTATATATATCATAAAATTCAAAACTGGAATGACTTACCTAAGTGTTCACGCTATGTTAGAGGTAGATATTCATCTTCCTCACTAAGTGTTCAGACTATGTTCAAAATTTGTTTAATGGTTTTAAAAAGTTGTATTTATTTATTTTTAAGATATTTATCTATTATCAATAAATTTGAAATTTAGAATAGCTTGTTTTAATATTTATTGTTTAGAGGTTTTTAAAAGTAAGTTAGAAAAACTTATCACTTTCAAAGACATCTATTCATTATCAACAAATTACAAATTTGTAATGTTTTGTCTTAATGTTCATTCCCATGTTCAAATTCATCTACAAATGTTTAAAGGCAAGCTATTTCAGCGGAACCAAATAACTTTATAAGGTTAAAAATGAACAAAAGCCTATGATGAGAGTACTTTGATATTGCACAAGAAAGAAGAGTAAGTTGTGCAGAGAAGATTTGAAGCACGATTTTCTAAACATGCTACCATCAGTTTTTTTTTTTTGCAGCTATAAAGAATTTAATTTAACAAACAATGAAGAATGGGTTAAAGTTGTAGAAAATCTTTGTTCTTAGAAAGCATTGGACTAGTTCCAAAGAATTTGTTCCTCTAGTGATGGGAAAAGAACTTATTGGTGACTACCAACACATCTCTAATCTATAGTCTTTAATCTATGCCTAAATTGTTTTACACTTAGAGAAGACTATTATCAAAATAAATTGAAAAACATAATCTAAATGAATGGTTCTCATTACTCCCTAGCGAGATTAGTCAATAAGAAGCTTATGATTTTTCGTGTTAAAGAATTACCTACCTTGGTGAGGAAATGGTACTATTGATTGTGTAAATGGTACTAATGATCTATAGTGTGTGCAGATTTCTCGACATTGTAGGAATAGCCACGGCCGCAAGCTTACAATCTTATGTCTAATGTCTTATGCAGGAAATTTTATGTCTTATCCGGGAAAATAATATGGCTAAATGTATTGTAATTTAAGGGATGGTGTTGTCTTTGCGGGTGCGCTTGCAGGCAGGCCATATAATTAATAAAACGATGTTGGGGAGGGATATCCTTCCCAGTCATCCGATCCGGTTTTGGGTCGGGTGGCAGCGTCTCTTCTTTATGGTGTGGAATATTTTTATGCTTGATTCATAAATTTTATGACATATATATCATATTAATATTACTTCACCATATATCATATTAATTTACTGAACTAAACATCAATACAACTTTTATACTGTCATAGATTAACACATGACATGAAAATAGTAACTGAATGTGATTAAAAGGAAAATGTCATTTTAGTTTTACTTTGCTTGGTCATACGACTTTGTTCAAAGCATATAATAAATCATTCGATAGTACTAGTTTTTCTTCATAAAAAGGTTTATGTGGGTTTATCCAGAAAGCTCCACTATGTAAACATATAATGAATCATCCGATAGTACTAGTTTTTCTTCATAAAAAGGTTTATGTGGGTTTATCTAGAAAGCTCCACTATGTAATTATGTTGTCCAGTCATGAGGACTATTCATGACCAGTTTCTTCATGGGCCTTAACTGGTTAAAAGGCATCCACTTTGTAGGTAATATACTTTCCATAGGATTGGTTGTAATCTTGTAATAGGAAAATGATTCTTTAGTCACGAGACTCTAAGCACTTCTTCGACTTTTGGTGGATATTGAACCACATCTCCGTGATTGATAGAATCTAGATCATTAGTACTCCTTATCTTGCATTTAATGATCATTTGAAAGGTGAATTAGTGGATGGATTGGATCATCTAGTGACTCACATCACATTGCAGTTTTTCTTTAATTAGCTATCAAATTTGGTATCTAAGGACAGATATATTCTTAGCAATAAGCTACAACAATCAGATTCTTGACAGCAGAATAATGTTAGTATAACTTAAAGTCTGGTGCATTCATTAGTTTCTCATTGCTTTTTCATGCAAATTCTTTGCTCTGATACCATATGTAACAGCACAAAGTAATACTAAAATTAATGTCTTAATGGAAAACAAATTCTTACAAATGAAATTACCTATATTACCTGTACTTGCAGTCTGAGAAGTGAACACAAGATTTTGGGGACGACTCTCCTCCCAACCGTAGGCTCAATTGTGCAGGATTCTGCTACAACTGGCCACCCTCGAGCCCTCAATCAACGACTAC
>APFE030327396.1:0-17271 GCA_000404065.3 Pinus taeda | reverse complement strand
GTAGTAATAACTACACTAAAGCTCTAAATAAGAATAAATAGTAATAAAACAAAGAAAGCAATAAAAAGAATCAGTAAAGCTAAACAAGAAGGCTAAATATCAAGTTGCATGTAGACACATGGAGTGTGTGCATGTGGTTCCCCATCCAATGTTGTTCTATTTAATAGATGGTGAGGAAGATGAGAGGCATTCTTGCATTCCATCATTCCGATATTCTATCTTTCATTCTCTTGGGAGAATGGTATACTAAGACTTAGGAGCACTGGCAGTAGTTGTTGATTGAAGGCTCGGGGGTGGCCAGTTGTAGCAGAATCCTGCAAAATTGAGCCTACGGTTGGGAGGAGAGTCGTCGCCAAAATTTTGTGATCATTTGGCAGACTGCAATTACAGGTAATATAGGTAAGTGCATTTGTAAGTATTTGTTTCCATTAAGACATTAATTTTAATTTTACTTTGTACTGTTACAACCTTGATCTCCATCTTCTTATATAGTTTTAGCCTTAGCCAATACTTTAGGTAAATCCCTTGGTAATGTCATTTTGATGGGATCAAATCACTGTTGTCACTCCAAGTATTATGGGCCAATACTATGGTAAAGACCCCTAGTATCCAAATTATCATGGTTCATATTATGTATGCAACCCTTCTTCATAGGAACTGCGTATACTTTCTCAAACTTTTACTTTTGTCATCCAACTATCATTGAACTGTCATTCATTTGTCCATGCCCTTTGTAGTATTTGTATCAAACTACATGAGATCATGTTAAGTATATCTTTATCAATCAGGTTTCCATCAAGGACAACACATAAGCCATAATGCCAACAATCTCCCCCCTTTGGACTTGATGGAAACCACTTTAGTGTTTGGATCTTCTCTCAAAACACACCAAGCTTCTTTCCAAGCATTCTTCTCCTAACACCAAGCTTCTCTCCCAATTTGACATCAAGGGAAAAGGGCTAATCCAGCCTGAATGAAGTGCTTCCCTTGTAGTGATGATTGCTATAGGTCTAATCGACTGAAAAACTGGATATTGCCCATGCTCCACCTGAGCATATGTTGGACCTTTTGAAGGTATATAATGAAATAACAAGGTTTTATGACTCAAACAAACATGACCTTTCCTATCACTAATGACTCATGATTACATCAAACACCCAACATATTGGTTTTACGTATTAGATCCAAATTTTACATAAATGTCCCAAGGTAATGGGATTACGTACATATCACGACTTGACCCCAATAGCCCATACATGACTAAATTTTACAATGATTTACTACATGGGTCCTTTTATGACCTTTATGTCAAGACACATATATTGCATTTACAACCAAAACCAGGGACCTCAATAATGAGGGAGCAAGATCATGATAGTCATCAAGAACCACGATGCACCATATGCGAATTTGCAACATAAACATTTGATAGTAGCAACATAGATGTCATAATGATAGTAGCATGAACATCCTCATCATCAGGAAACATTAACGTGTGAAAGTTCCAAACCAGAATCCTATTGCAACAATTGGAAATTATTCACCTAATTGCTAATTTAATTTAACAATTTATTCACTGTTTTCTACAACAAATACTGAATAAATCGCACTGGAACCTACACAAATAAAATTGCGGAAGAATAAACATTGGAAAAAATGTTAGCACACACACATAAAAATAATATAGTTATTTTTGGACAAAAATCCTCGGAAAAACCCAACTTGGGAAAACCGGTGCAATAGTTGAGGGTTTTATTATTAAGCTATAGTGAAATAACCCGAGTACAATCTGGATGCCGAATACTAGCAATCTTGTAGAGAAAACACTGCAAAAATGTAGCGAGGAATTTTCCTCACCGCATAGGCAATCACCGACACAACTTGCTTTCAGAATTTCAGCCCTCTGAGCCTTTTCGTCAGCCTCTTCGCTGCTTTGCGTAACTAGATGGACGTCTAGCCTTGGATTGGACTCTAATGAAGTCGGTCTGCCTTCTGCTGACTGGAAAGGTTCTTGTTCAGCACTCAAGGACTCCTTCTCGACCTCTGGTACTGAAAATGTGAATCTCTCCTAGCAAATCAACTTTGCCTCTAGAGGCTACTACGTTGCCCCAATGTCAATCTCTTTGTGGCTCTTTTGCCTCTCTGCAAATGCACTCACTGGATCTCGAATCCTTCCTCCCGCTTCATTGTCTCTGCGCCTCTCTCAATGCTTTGATCTCACTAGCTCGTCCCCGACAACTGACTGCTGCTACTCTGAAAACCAATATGTTCATGAAATTGAATCTCTCAAGTGTCTTCTCCAAGTGCCCATCGAATTCTTCTTATAATCCTCTGTTGGGATTCCAATGACCAATATTAAATCTTAATCGATGGCTAGGATCACCTTGAAGTCCATCCGTGTGAGTTTCTAGATGATTCATGCCTTAACTAATATTGATTTATTAACCATATTTCCTAAGTTTAGACTTAAGAAATATTTAAAAACTGGTTAATAATCTAATTAAGTCATTTCTAGGCGGAATTTCCAGAAACGATTTCCGGGTTTTGAAGATCTCATGTATTTTAGTTTCTCCACAAAATTTCGAGGCTAGAACACATCTGATGCTACAAAAACTAACATAACATACCATTAACAACTTCACCAAGTGCAATTTAAGTAACATATAGGCATCATCCATAACATCATCACATGCAATCCATGCATTAAGACATAATGATAATATCATATATCTTCTCATCAATGCCAACAAACAATGAGTGCGTCACGTGCTTTGGGGGGGGGGGGGGTGAATCAGTGTTTCTTTTCAATTGTTATTTTTATCGTTAAATCAGTTATATTTAGACCACAAAAAATGAACACTAGGAATAAATGCTTTTATTAATATAATCTTTACAATAAATCAAGTACAATGTATATAGGGCTTCAACTAGTTTCCAAGCACCAACTTGGACTTTGTGAGGCTCCAACCTCCAGGGCATCAACCCTGCCTTGTCAAGGCACCAACCTTGGATTTAGGAGCATCAACTCCAAGGACACCAATCCTACAAATTTTGGGGCACCAACCCCAAGGGCTCCAACCCTCTGCTGTATATTGTCTAGATATGTTTGGTAGTTATTCTCTGCTCCCAACCCTGCTAGACCTAAGATTTCTGTCCTCTTGTTTGACCTACGACTTTCTCTATTTCTTTAAGTTCACAAGTTGTGAACCTTTTCTTGTTCTTTGTTATAGATGCCTGATACGCCTGACCTTTGGCTTCCTTTTTCACTCGCTTGATCTTCGGCTTCCTCTACGCTCGCTCGACCTTCGACTTCTCGATCTTCGGTTTCCTCTGTCTCTTCGAGTTCACCAATACTCAAAAGACACATTCATTTGGAAGAGAGGCCGACTTATGATGTCACATATTAAAATTATATCAGAGAGGCCCTTTTATCCACAGACTTAATTATTCATGGAAATCGCATCACAAGAGAGGTTATATCCACATTGGAGATCCCACGTGCCACATGATTCCTTTAATCGCAATCGCAACTTTCGGAGGTCTTTTACAAGTCGTGCCCATAACATACTTTGTCCTATGATATCAACATCATTGGTCTTCACATATCAACATAGTTAAAAAACATATAATGGGTGGTCCCACCTGCCACATCATCACCTTAATCAGAATCAATGGTTTACCATCATTACATTTCTTCCACACTTGCGATATGAAACAGATGCGATATTCCTTCTTTTGATACCTCAATTGGGTCCACAACTTTATCACAAACGACGATTTTAACATGTCATCCCTTTTGGACTTTGCGATTCAACGTATGTGATATTACATTAAGTTATGTCATAGTGGTGCAATTGGATCCATCATAATATCGCAATCGCAGTTTTTACTGTGACATCCATTTATGAATTGCGATATGAAAGTTCTGATACAATGGATGCGATTTTACAATAGGGCGTGTTATAATGTCACAATCGGGTCCATAATAATATCGCAATTGGAGGTTTTAACGTGACAAGGCTTTAAACACTTGCCGTATGGCAGATGCGATATTTCTTTAAGATGTATTATAATGATGCAACGGGTGCACAATGTTATCTCAATCGACGGTTTGCGCGACTTCGTCTGGCACATGGATTAAAACTGACCTTAACCCCTGCAGTTGACCGTGGTCTAAGGGTTGACTTTGAGATCGACGGTTAGGATTGAGTGCGAGACTTGAGCCACGATCAAGGAAGTCCGTACTTTCCTATCCCCGTTTTTCCGATATGTTAACTCCTCTGATACTCTGCAATACTCCTCCGATATGTTAACTCCTTTGATATTTCTCCCTTAACACTATTTATGCAACTTGTTCACGAAGGAAATGATACTTGATTGGTATATGTTTGGTCTTTGAGTGCATAACTGGATTTTTGCTGAGGCTGATAGCACTGGTGTTATCACAGTAGATGGTGATTGGTTGATTTGTACCTATGTTGACATCTTTCAAAGCTTCCTTCATCCATAATATTTGGGTACAACAATCTGCGGCAACTATATACTTGAATTCAGCTATAGATAATGATATGGATGTTTGCTTTTTGCTGAGCCAAGATATTAGACAATCTCCCAAGAAGAATGCATTTCCACTAGTACTTTTTTGATCATTGACACTTCTGGCCCAATCAACATCAGTGTATGCAGTCACAGTAAGACTTGAGCTCTTAGGATACCAAAGACCGAAATCAGGAGTTCCTTTCAAGTATCTGAGAATTGTTTTTATAACCAACAAATGGGATTGTTTAGGAGCTGATTGAAATCTTCCCACCATTCCTACTGCTTGCATAATGTCGGGTCTTGTAGCAGTTAAGTATATAAAAGCTCCAGTTATTGACCTGTAATGAGTTGCATCTATTAGAGGAGAGTCATCATCTTTGCTTAATTTACAATCTGTGGTCATAGGTGTGCTCATGGTGCATAGTCTTCCATTCCATATCTTTTAAGCATGTCTTTAATATATTTGGCTTGAGATATGAACATGCATGCCATGGTTTGAGATACTTGTAGTCCAAGGAAGTAAGATAACTCCCATATCATCGACATCTCGAATTCTTTTGACATATTTTGAGCAAAATCATGGCTCATCTCATCATTATTACTAGCAAAAATCAGATCATCAACATAGACAAGTGTGACTAGTAACTTATCCTCATCTGTCTTTATGTAGAGATTACTTCCTGCCACCATCTTCTTGAAGCCTTGTTGTTGTAGATAGTGATCCAATCTTGCGTACCAAGCTCTAGGAGCTTGTTTCAACCCATATAATTCCTTTTTCAACTTACAAACAAAGTCTTTTCCTTCTGCTAGATTAAACCCTTCTGGTTGCTCCATGTAGACTTTTTCCTTGAGTTCCCCATTCAGAAATGCTGATTTTACGTCCATTTGATAGATTTCCTTTCAAGCAAGAAAATGCCAAGAAAATCCTTATAGCTTCCACATGAGCTATTGGTGCAAAGGTTTCTTCAAAGTCATTTCCTTCAATTTGTGAATAACCTTTACAAACAAACCTTGCCTTATTTATGATGATTTGTCCATCTTCATTCATTTTGTTTTTTAACGCCCACTTGGTTCCAATTATATTTTTATCCTCCCATGTTTCATTCTTCTCGATTTGAGACATTTTTTCTTCCATGGCTTTTACCCAATGAGGATCCTTACTTGCTCGAGTAAATGTTTCTGGTTCTATCATGGATAGAGGAGCAACATCATTTTTCTTTGGTGTACTTGTCATCCTTTTTCGGGTTTGCATCCCGTCATCTATATTGCCAATAATCTGCTCTTCTGGGTGATGTTTTTGGAGAAGCTTTATCTTTAAAGTGGTTTGAGATGGTTCTTTTCCTTGTGCTTTTCTTGATCTTTTTCCTCTTTTTCAAGTTCTTCTTCAATGAGAGGGTCAACTTCATGATCTTCAATTTCTTTTTCTGGAAGGTCTTTATCAATCTTCACATCAATGCTTTCCACTATTTTCCGTAATTGATTATTGTAGCACTTGTAGGCTTTGCTCCTTGTAGAATATCCAAGGAATATCCCTTTGTCAACTCGAGAATCAAATTTTCCTTGTGAGCCATCATTGATTTTTATGAAGCACTTGCTTCAAAAAATCTTGAAGTATTTTACTGAAGCATGTCTTCATTTCCATAATTCATAAGGAGTCTTCTCATTGTTTGGTCTTAGTTGAGTTCAATTCAAGGTATAAACAACTGTCCCAACTGCTTCTCTCCAGAATTTTGGCTACAAGTTAGTTGCTATTAACATTGTTCTTGCCATTTCTTGAACTGTTTGGTTTCTTCTTTCAACTACCCCATTTTTCTTGGGTGTTCTGGCAACAGAGGGTTCTCTTTTGATTCCATGTACTTCTCTTTCGATTCCGTGTACTTCACAGAATTCAACAAATTCTTTTGATGTGAATTCTCCCCCTCTATCCATTCCAAGACATTTAATCTTAGAATCCTTTTCATTTTCTACAAAAGCTTTAAGATTCTTAAAACATTCAAATGCTTCGAATTTATATTTTATGAAATATACCCACATCATTCTAGTATAGTCATCAACAAATAAAGCAAAGTACCTTTCTCCTTAGAGTGCTGGAGTTCTAGTTGATCCACATAAATCAACATGAATGATCTCCAAAGGTTTTGATGTAGAGAACTCCTTGGTGTTGTCGTTGGTTCTAGTTTGCTTTCCATGTTGACATGGACCACATACTCCTTGATTTGGCTTGAATAACTTTGGGATGTCTCATACTGCATTAATCTTGCTGATATTGATCAGGTTATCGAAACTTGTATGTCCAAGTCGCTTGTGCCACAACCAACTTTCATCTGTTTGACTTAAGTAACATTTATCTTCTTGACTCTTGTTTAGAATGTAGATGTTATCTGATGTTCTAACTCCTTTCGCCACAAGTTCCCCTAAGGAAGAGTTTCTTATTTCATAATCTTTAGTGTTAAAGACAACATTATGTCCTTGGTCACAGATTTGGCTAACACTCAGGAGATTGTGTTTGAGTCCGTTTACTAGAAAAGCATTTTGAGCCTTTCCTTTTCCATTAATAAGGGTAACAGTTCCTTTTCTAGCAATTTTGGCAGATCCACTTCCAAATGATACATTTCCTTCCTTTTTGTTCAATGAGATAAACTTCCTTTTGTCCCCTGTCATATGTCTGGAGCACCCACTATCCACAAACCAATGATTTTCATCATTATGCGCATATAGAGCTAGGCCACATTTATCTGTGTTGGGATTCTCATTTTTTGCTTTTCTTCTTTTGAGGGATTTTGTTCATTATGTCCATTATCATTACATAATGAGCAAATTGGATCAAATTTGGCCAAGGGATCAAAAGAGTTGTAGGTTTTGATTTTTCCTTGCCCTTTGAGATCATATGGTTTGTTTGTTTGATCCTTCAATTTTGGTGTTCCATTCTTATGGGCCATGCAATGTCTAGCTTGATGACCAAAATTTTTACAATAAAAACAATGCCCAAAAAAATAGTTTTGTACTTGTTGTAATAGCCACAATTTGAATCAACATTCTTCCTTGGAGTTACACTTTCTTCATTCTTTGGATCTGAGATGAGCCTTTGATGAAATAGTCTTTCTTCTTTTGGGTTGCTGGAAAGTACGTCGGAAACTTTTCACATTATTCTTCGTACTTGATGATTCTCCTTTAAAACCTATCCCAGATTTGTCATGTTGAGGTTTGTGATTATTTAGGATAGAGTCAAGTATTTGAGAGCTTTCCCAACCCTTTTTGACTTGCTCCATTTCCTTCCTCAGAGATACTATTTTGGCTTCACGTTCTTCACAAATTTCTTCTTTTTCTTTTAGCTTTTTTTCAAGAGGTCTTCCCTTCTTTTTGTTTCCTCATTTTCTACCTCGAGAGAGATGATTTTATTTTGTAATTTCTCATTTTCTTCAATGGCACTTATTAACAATTCATCTACATTTCCTTCTAGACCTGAATCATCATCATTTGTGAATGCCATAAATAATACTTCTTGGCTTCCAACATGGTCATTTTCTTCATCTGATTCTTCATTACCTCCTTTGCGGTGAGGGAACTGATTAGTTGATTTCTTTTTGATGACTACAAATTCACCTTCATCAGACTCATCCTACTTAGAGAAGAAATTCTTCTTATTGAACCCTTTCTTTTTGTATACCATCCTTTTAGAATTTTCCTCACCATCACTATCATGCTTATGAGGACATTTTGCAGCATAATGACCTATTATTCCACATTTGAAACAAATAAGAGGGTACTTACCTTTTAGCTTAGATCCTTTCTTTAGTCTTCATACAAATTGCGCCAATTCAGATTCAACATCGGAGTCATCACTATTGGTATTCCATTTTTTCCCCTTTTTTGATTTTGAGGCCTTGAATGCTGCATCTTTGGAACTTGGGATTCCTTTTCTCATCTCATAGGCAATGAGGATTCCATGAAGTTCATCCATCTTGAGAGTATCTAGGTCCTTCATTTCTTCTATAGCACTTACTTTGGAGTCAAATATGTTTGGGAGAGATCTTAAGACCTTTTGAACAATAGTGCTTTCTTTAATGTTTTCTTCCAATCCCTTAAAAGTGTTGACCACTTCAACTACTCGGAGAAAGTATGATGCAATATCTTCTTCATCATCCATTTTCAGACTTTCAAATTGCCTTCTATGAGTTTGAAGTTTTGCCTTCTTAACTTTGGAGTCCCCATTGTATAAGCTAAGTAGTTTATCCCATACTTCTTTGGCCAAACCATAATTCATGACTTTTGTAAATTCAGAATCAGTGATTCCACTAGTGATGGAATTTAAGGCTTTTGCATTTGCAATGTAAGCTTTCCTTTCGTCTTGATCTGTTGGAAGAGTGGAAGGAGCTGCGTACTCATTTAAAACCGAATGCCAAACTTCAGGTCCAAGGGATATTAAATAGTAGGACATTATTTTTTTCCAAAAACCAAAATTTGTACCATCGAACAGAGGAGGTCTTCCTTACACTTCTTGATTTCTCATAGTGACTAAGAATCCTTCTTCTAGCTGTTAGGCTGATATGAAGAAGCTCGCTTTGATACCAATTGTTGGAAATAATGAGAGGAGGGGTGAATCAATATTTCTTTTCAATTGTTATTTTTATCAGTTAAATCATTTATATTTAGACCACAAAAAATGAACACCAGGAATAAGTGCTTTTATTAATATAATCTTTACAATAAGTCAAGTACAATGTATATAGGGCTTCAACTAGTTGCCAAGCACCAACTTGGACTTTGTGAGGCTCCAACCTCCAGGGCACTAACCTTGTCTTGTCAAGGCACCAACCTTGGATTTAGGAGCACCAACTCCAAGGACACCAATCCTACCAATTTTGAGGCACCAACCCCAAGGGATCCAACCCTCTGCTGTATATTGTCTAGATATGTTTGGTAGTTATTATCTGTTCCCAACCCTGCTGGATCTACGACTTACTTTTGTCCTCCTGTTTGACCTACGACTTTCTCTGTTTCTTTCAATTCACAAGTTGTGAACCTTTTCTTGTTCTCTATTATAGATGCTTGATACGCCTGACCTTTGCCTTCCTTTTTCGCTCGCTTGATCTTTGACTTCCTCTACGCTCGCTCGACCTTTTGGCTTCTCGACCTTCGACTTCTCGATCTTCGGTTTCCACTGTCTCTTCGAGTTCACCACTACTCAACAGACACATTCATCTGGAAGAAAGGCTGACTTATGATGTCACATATTAAAATTATATCAGAGAGTCCCTTTCATCCATAGACTTAATTATTCATGGAAATTGCATCACAAGAGAGGTTATATCCACATTGGAGATCCCACGTGCCACATGATTCCTTTAATTGCAATCGCAACTTCCGGAGGTCTTTTACAAGTCGTGCCCATAACATACTCTGTCCTTCAATATCAACATCATCGATCTTCACATATCAACATAGTTAAAAAAGCATATGATGGCTGGTCCCACCTGCCACATCATCACCTTAATCGCAATCGGTGGTTTACCATCGTTACATTTCTTCTAGACTTGTGATATGCGGCGGATGCGATATTCCAATAAGCTTCTTTCGATACCTCAATCAGGTCCACAACTTTATCACAAACGACTGTTTTAACATGTCATCCCTTTTGAACTTTGCGATTCAACGTATGTGATATTACATTAAGTTATGTCATAGTGGGTGCGGTCAGGTCCATCATAATATCGGAATCGCAGTTTTTACTGTGACATCCATTTATGAATTGTGATATGAAAGTTCTGATACAACGGATGTGATATTACAATAAGGCGTGTTATAATGGCACAATCGGGTCCGTAATAATATCACGATAAAAGGTTTTAATGTGACAAGGCTTTAAACAGTTGGGGTATGGCGGATGCGTTATTTCTTTAAGATGTATTATATCGATGCAACGGGTCCACAATGTTATCTTAATTGATAGTTTGCGGGACTTCGTCAAGCACATGGATTAAAAACTGACCTTAACCCCCGCAGTTGACCATGGTCTAAGGGTTGACTTTGAGATCGACAGTTAGGATTAAGTGCGGGACTTCAACCACGATCAAGGAAGTCCGTACTTTCGAACCCCCTTTATTTTGATATGTTAACTCATCTGATACTCTACAATACTCCTCCGATATGTTAACTCCTCTGATATTTCTCTGTTAACACTGTTTATGCACCTCTGCTGCTGTGTTCCTCTTTGCTTCTCATGGCTTCTAATGACCTCTTCTGATAGCTCTTCTTTGACTACTCTTGTTCTTTTCACGGATCTGCTTTGCTTCTCCTTGGCTTCATATCATCATTTAGTATCCTAGATTATTGCCATATTGACATCAATGACAATATAGATCAACCCATGTATAAAGAAACCATAATGCCAACAATGAACTATTAGAATCATACTAGATGCTCCCTCTGAACCTGTGCCAACTTCTCACCATCAATTCTGATCACATTATATTCATCAGAGCAACCGACAAATGTACAAAAGAACTATTTCAACAACAACAATATCATTTGGCAACAACATCATGAACCAATCATCATTCCTAAGCAGCATAAGAACATCACCACAGTCTGTAATAACTCAACATCAAAACCATAATGCCAATAATTAATTGATGCAAGTGTATCAAAAGCTCTCCTTGTATCTGTGCCATTCCTCTTTTATTACTAAGAGGCATACGTGATTGCCTTTAACACTATACACGTACATAAATTAAACTGCAAGAGTTTACAACCACAACTCCCTCTGAACATGAGATGCTTGTTAGCAGAGTGGAGAAGCAAGAATCATTCCTAATTTCTGTCTGAGATATTCAAATGAATCACGAGGAAGTGGCTTTGTAAATAATTCTGCAACTTGTTCTTTTGAATGAACATATTCCAGCTTGATCTTTTGTTCAAACACCTGTTCTCTCAAAAAGTGATATTTGATTAGAATGTGCTTAGTTTTCTAGTGCATGACAATATTTTTAGAGATACTTATGGCACTTGCATTGTCATATACAAAATAGGTACATGTTGAGAACAAGTTTTTTGAATCTCTTGCAACGTTTGGATCATCCATAGAAGTTGAGTACAACAAGATGCAACAACTACATATTCTGTCTCAATAGTGGATAAAGTGATAGAACTTTGTTTCTTATTGAACCATGAAACTAAGTGAGGTCCCAAATAAAATTCTTCTCCACTTGTACTTTTGCGGTCATCAACATTACTTGCCCAATCTGAATTTGTGTAAGCATGAGGTGCAAACTTTACATTTTTTGGGTACCGTAGACCAAAATCTTGAGTGCTTTGCAGATACTTGAGTATTCTCCTAACTGCTTGGAGATGAATTTCCTTAGCATTTGCTTGAAATTGTCCATCTATACCAACTACATGCATGATGTTTGGTCTTGTACTTGTAAGATAGAGCAAACTGCCAATCTAGATCTGTATTCTTGTTGATTAACTAAAAGAGAATCATCATTTTGATTAAGATTGCATCCTGTTACCATTGGTGTGCATACATGCTTGCAGTCTTCCATTCCATATTTCTTCAAAAGCTATTTAAGATACTTGGTTTGAGAAAGAAAGATACCATCGTTAGTTTGCTGAACTTGAACACCAAGAAAGCATGTTAGTTCACCAAGTAGAGACATTTCAAATTCTTGTTGCATAACTAAAGCAAATCCTTGATTCATAGATTCTACATTGCTTCCAAATATGATGTCATCTACATAAACTACTACTATCAAAATTTTGTCTTTATCAATTTTGATATACAATTTCTATATGCAGACACCTTTTTGAATCCTTGTTGTTGAAGATACTTGTCAAGACGATAGTACCATGCATGAGGATCTTGTTTTAACCCATACAATGCCTTCTTAAGCTTGCAAACAAGATTTTTATTATTTCCTAGAATAGATCCTTCAAGTTGTTCAATATAAAATTTTTCTTCTATATCCTCATTTAAAAATGCAGATTTAAAATCCATTTGATATACCTTAAAGTTAGGAAAGCTCGAAAATGCGAGAAAGATTCTTATGGCTTCAAGTTTGGCTACAAGTGCAAATGTCTCTTCAAAGTCTATCCCTTCCTGTTGAGCATAGCCTTTGCATACAAGTCTTTCTTTGTTTTGAATTAGTTCTCCATTTTCACTTAGTTTGTTCTTAAACACCCACTTTGTCCCAATTACATTTTTATCATGAGGCCTTGGAACTAATTCCCATGTATAGTTCTTTTCTATTTGACTAAGTTCTTCATGCATTGCCTTAATCTCACATTAATCTTTGCTTACTTGATTCACATTTTGAGGTTCAATTGTGGATAGTAAGGCTAAGTGACTAAAAGTTCCAACAATAGTTTTCCTAGTTTGTATTCTTGCTTTATTTTCACCTAGAATTTGAGATTCATGATGATTTTTCTGAACATACCTTGATGGTGTCTTTTCAAATATATATGTATTTTCATTTCCTTCTATTGATGCTTCTTGATTTCCTTCTCCTTCAGCCTTTTGACTTGTAGTAGGAAGAGGTTCGTCATCTGCTTGTGCTTCCCTTTTGGTATTTGTGGATGCATCATCAATCACAACATCTATGCGTTCAACAATCTTTTGAAGCCCTTATTTGTAATATTTATATCCTTTTGCTTCTAGAAATGTATCCAAGGAGGATTCCTTCATAAGCTCTAGATTCAAACTTTCAAAGCTTATCATCAGTTTTATTTATGAAACATTTGCTTCCAAAAATTCTAAAGTGTTTGATAGTTGCAGGCTTACCAAACTAGAGTTCATATGGGGTTTTATCATTGTTTACTCAAACATGAACTTTGTTAAGAATATCCATGGCTGTATGTGCTGCTTCTCCCCATAAGGTTTGAGGTGTTCCTTATTCATCAAGCATGGAACGCGTGTTAATTTTAGTTAACAATGGTACGTTCTATGCTTAACACAATTTACTTCAATGTTTATTAGCAGCGCAGTAACAATTTCCAATTTCCCATAACAATCATAATAATCACATTGACAGTAAAAGCAGATAGGACATGAAACAAAATGCAGAAGACAAGCCAAGACAAGAGGACACTAGATTTGGTGGATGTCAGGGAAAAACCCCAATGTGGGGAAAACCTTTTGATCAAATCTTCTAATTATTATATCAAATGTTCAAAAGAGAGAGAGAGAGTACAAAAGTTAAATTGACTTGACCAATTCAAAGTTAAAACAACCCTGTAAGTTTTTGTAGTCGTTTGCAGTCAAACTTTGGCCCTAACTGGAAACATCAACATCAGTCATAGCAATAATAGAATGTCCTCAAAACAACTCGGTCTTCCCTAGTCAAACTTGTCTTGATTAGGATGTCAAAGTCAACCCAAAACAATGACAGTCAATGATCAAACTTGGTCAAACTGTTGTTTGCTATCAACCTGCAATTTTTGGCTTATGGTCAGAGTGCTCAAAATGCCTTGATTTTTGTGCCAAAATATGTGGCCTATTGAGACAGAAATAACCCCAAAAATTCGATGTCAAATTATGCCTGGAAGGTCACGATCAATTTATATCATTTTCGACCTTGCAATTCTGTCCTGTAATTTCATCCTCCTTGTGCCACATGTGCGGGAGAGATAATGCTCAATTATGTATGAACCAATGAAGGAAGAAGAGAGAATGTGTGAGATATGAATATGCCAAATGACGTGGGAGGACACTTGTATTTATACAAGTCGATGAGGGTGAAGAGTCATGTCTATTGGGCTTCATGAGCCTACATGATGATTTGGTTGACCTGAACAAATTATATATGAGTGGGCATAAATTCAAAATCATACTTCTGCTTGTCCAAATGAGATGATCTTTATGTCAATCTTGGTCCTCTCAAAAAGATGAATATAATGCAATCATGATTTCCATCAAGAAAGATATCCCAAGGTGGAATTTTGCCCTAGTTGCCAATTTTAACACTCCCTTTCAACTATGGAGAATTCCATTTGTTAATCCATCCATCGTCATCAATCATCATGGCATCGTGACATCATGAACCGTCTTTGTATCTCATCCATCTGGTGTTGAAGACTGATATGAATAATGAAGAAGAATCAATCGAGAGTGAGTCACAAGACCTTACCACTCTCCACTGAAAAAAGTCAGTCTAGAGGTAGAACCTCAATCAGACTTGATCCCAGATATCATGCATCTTAAACATATGGAGTATGAAAATACACAATCCGTTGATTGGTAGTGCTATGGTCCCTATCCACTTTTCCCATCTCATTGGCCAGATGAGAGGTATTTCACATGAGTCCCATACTACATGGGTAGGATGTCTGCTAGGGCATCAACAGGAGAAGGTGAACCACTCATCTTGCTCATATGTCAACCATCATGGGGTATCACGGGGGAAGGTGAACCACTCACCCTGTATACAACACACCAATAGGGAAAGGTGAACCACTCACCTTATGGTCGCTCAAACCTCCAAGAAGTACCCCAAGCCCTCAGGAGCTCCCAGAGCTCAATGCTCAACTCGAGCGGGACCCTCTTGGGAGGGTCTTTCCACAACTCCAAGTCTCTCTCAGAAGGTTAAGAATTTGACCTTCCCTAAGGGATTCATGAGGATATCTACAACCTGCTCTCTAGCCCTAATGTGTTGGAGCCTTATTGCTCCCTGCTGTACCATATCTCGGATAAAGTGGTCCCTGATATCAATGTGCTTGGAGCGGTCATGGAACACAAGATTCTCTGAAATGCGAATCCCATTGTTGTTGTTGTAAAAGATCACAATGGTATCCAATATGTGCTCAAATAACTCACTAAAGAGCTTCCTCAACCAAACAACTTCACAATATGCCATACTAGATGCAATGTATTCGACCTTAATGATGCTTAGAGGAGCCAATTTATGCTCCCTACTAATCCAAGAAATTGAAGCAGACCCTAATGAGAAGTAACATCCAGATGTGCTCTTATGATCCACCACACTACCAACCCAGTCAACATCTGTATATCCATGCAACCTCAAATTCTTGGTAGTGTATCTCAATACATACTTGATTGTGCCCCAGAGATATCTCAAGAGATTCCTAGCAACAATCCAATGTATGTGACGAGGCTCGACCATAAATTGACTCTACGTATTCAGAATGAAGCATATGTTAGGTCGAGAGTTTACCAAGAACATCAGGGCTCCCACAAGTTGTCTATATTCAGAAGGGTTTTCCAATTCGGGCCCAACAACACTTCCATATAGCTTCTTGAAGTTGAGTTCCATTGGAGTAGATAAAGACCTGAAATCCACCATTCTGTATCTCTCGAACAACTTCACAATGTATTTTCCTTGAGAAAGGAAAATCTTACTTGGCTTTTTCCAGACCTCCAGGCCTTGGAAGTAGTGCATTAAACGTAGGTCTTTCATCTCGAATTTGGAAGCCAACTCCCTCTTGCATTGATAAATGAGAGGGTCTGCACCTGTCAGAAAGAGATCATCTACATAAATGACTAGAATGCAAGACATGTCCTTTTCAACCTTGAAATATAGGTTCGGATAAGCTTTGCTCCTTGTAAATCCCAACTTCATAAGATAGTTATCAATCCTCTCATACCAAGCCCTGGGGGCTTGCTTCAACCCATAGAGGGTTTTCTTCAACCTCCACATGTGTGTCCTTCGATCTTGTATCTCGAACCCCAGAGGTGTTGAAAATAATACTGAGAAGGGGGGGGGGGGTGAATTAGTATTATCAAGTCAAATATCCGTTTTTTTAAAATCAAATTGATACGCTACTCAGTCAATTCAACCCGCGTATATGATGCAACTATTCAGAAGTAAACCAGCCGTTACATATGAGCAACTTTTAATTTACTTGAACTTTAGATTGATGGTTTGTCAATCTGAGATGCAACATCAAATAACCAGTAACCAGGATGATAGTATAAAACAGAGCAGAAAAGACTCACACACCAGGAACACCAGATATAAGGTGGAAACCCATGTGGGGTGAAAACCACCTGCTCGCAATTCATCTCTATCTTTCCTTTAAATTAGAAACTTCTGTTTACAATGTACTGGTGTGCAGTCCTTACCAGTACTAGGCTGCAAACCTGCAGAGAGCTACAAACTCTTCCGTTTTCCAGCTCTCCTGGAAGGGCTACAACCCCTAGCGTGCACTAGCCAAGATACTAGTACGTAGGTGCTGGCCTACAGAAGGCTACAACCTTCTCTTTCTTCCAGGGACCACGTTTTATCAATTTTCAGACTGGATCCATGAACATCAAATAGTCATCAAGAAAATCTTCATCAACCAAACTCCTTTTCACCAACTAGATCTGAAGATACTCCTCTGCCAGCTGTACCCAAACACAGTACCAGAAACCACACAACAGAACCCAGAACACAGCAGCAATAAGCAGAAATAGCTAGATCACGACTTAAAGCATATACGCAATTTCAACAGTCTGCAACTTGCGTGCATACGCATCTGCGTATGGAACAACCTGCGTATACGCGCCTTTACTTCACCTAAACTGCGTGAATACGCGCCCTTGCTTTACTGAACTTGCGTACAAATCTATAAAAGACAACGCGCTCTTCCAGATATTCAATCACTAATTAACCCAGATTATCAGACTTATAGATCAGACAAGCGCCACATCTAGTAGATCAAAATCATACAAAGATACTATCATTCAGGCTTAAATATTATGACCCATGAATAGAACTTATCCTTCCTTTTTGCGCT
>APFE030327384.1:9541-27382 GCA_000404065.3 Pinus taeda | reverse complement strand
ATACTCGTATCGAACCTTTAGGTCTTCCAGCTCCCCTTTCACCTTCTCATAGCCTTCATGAACTTGCTCATTCTCGGCTCTCATCGAAGTCATATAGGAAGAAAATTCCTCCATACGATCCAATACCCTGTCAAAGAAAGCTTCACCAACATCCTTGCTAGATTCAATTGTTATAACCTGAGGTTCCTTTGCCATTCCTGCCATTTTCCTTCTTTGCGATCTTGTATATACCATCCACCAAAGTTACCTGCAAAACTTGAACCACCTTCCAAGTCTTCAGTCTTCTTTGTATCAAAAGCCTTGATACCAACTGCCACGAAGTAGGATCAGCTTCACTTTAATTATGAATCACCAAAGCCCGCAAAACACGGAGCTCTGATACCACTTGTCACGAAGTGAAATGGGATCATCTCCTCATCACGTATTCAGTACCTTTGATACCACCTATCACACCCCTACCCTAGCGGTACTCTTCCAACTGCATGATCGGGGGTGCGGCACCACCACCCACTTTCTTTTTAACAATACTTGCGGATGTGGACTACGCCTACTTTCTATACTTAGTTTATTTTTCAATTTTACCAAGTACAATCTTTCATTTACACAATGGAAACATTCATAACATCTTCATACATACATTATCATCATTAAACACAAGTGCACAACGGATATAACTCAAGAGGGGCGACTCCCTGCAAATAAGAGTTTTCCCGAAGATAATGATAATCTTTAGTTTTTACATGTAAATGTACAATGAAGTGAAACCCCCAGATTTCCTCTCATAAACCTGCAATTTACACTTGGTCTACACCACCGTGTAGCCTCGACCAATTTGTCGTTTAGAATCGGCACCTCATCATTTAGACCACCCACGGGTCGCCCAACTCATTTGGGCATGCCCATTGTTCACACCGCACGACGCCCTCAGCTCGTTTGCTCCACCATTTCACTGATGCCCAGCTCGTCGTTCACCTCCGCACGCATCCACCGTTCTATCATGCCGACTCGTCCAAACAACCCATTGTTCAGCTCATCGCACCTGCCAACCGTGTCACCCACTCGGTCGTTTGACTCACCCCATTTACTCCTGCCTGATGCTCTGTTCAACCCGACTCGCCCTCTGGCCGAGTCAGACCAACCACACCCGTTCACACTTCCGAACGTCGACAGCCCATCGCACGTTCAACCGACCGCCTGAATGATGTCTCACCCGCCCATTCAACCATTCGCCCAAACGACAACTCTTTCGGCCCTCCTTTTAACTAATCGCCTAAACGCTATCCTGTTTAGCTGTCCGCCCGAACGCTATCCCGTTCAGCTGTCCGCTCGAACGCTATCCCATTCAGCTGTCCACCCGAACACATGAACGTTATCACATTCAGTTGTCCACCTTAACGCCCGAACAATATCATGTTCAGCTCGTTCAACCTGTGGTGTGTTCACCCGAGCTCACCAACTCGCCCGACGAACCTGCACGCCAACCGTCGTTTCAATCCGCACCTTCATGCGCTCGCCCAGCTTGCCCGTTCATCGACCCGACTCACCCATTTGGCCTCACCTGAACGTTCAGCCCATCTATGGTTTTGTTCAGCATGCGGCCTTTTGACTGTCACTCAGCTCTACGACTAAGTTGCTTCAGCCCCTAACTCCACCTGCACCTTCACCTTCATTTTAGAGCACCAAGGAGTTTGCATTTCTTGCTTGCTAATACCTTGGACTATTACTTTGGTCTTCGAACTTGAATGCCTCTTCTCCAACTTCACCCATGCTATATATATGGTAGCTCTCCCATCATGGGGTTCGTTGGCCTAGGCCAAGGCGCCCATCTTTTGGCACTTTGCTACTTTTCCCACGTTGGCCATGGTGAGCGCACCCACACCCGGGACTGCCCCACCTTATAAACTCATTGTCGCACATTTCAACACTTGGTCATTTTTGGATGACTTTCGTGTTTCCCCTCATTCAGCACAACTCGTCGCATCGTGCGGGCGCGCCCAACTCACTGGTTACTCCATCTCGTCGCCTACTTGCCCGTCGTGCACCCTTCGCCAAACGATCTGCAACTCGGGGGCATTACACCGGCGGCCCAACGGCCCGTGGGGGTGGCAGGGAGATTCTATGCACCCTTGGCCAAACGATCTGCAACTCGGGGGCATAAAACCGGTGGCCCAACAGCCCATGGGGGTGGCAGGATGATTCTGGGAATCGCCCCGCCACCCCCGTGGGCCATTGGGTCGTCGGGGTGGGGTGGGGTGTCGGGTAGCTAGCCCCACCGCCCCTAACCTACGAGCTCATTTGGCCGTCGTGAGCATTACCGGGCGCACCATGCCCACTGTGGACGTAGTGGGTAAATTTGGCCCACAAAAAAATTTAATCAAAAAAAAACAAACAAAATTTCATTAAACTTATTTAATTTTAAAATTTGCAAAGCAGAAAAATTAACTAACCTTTCAAATGCGAGAATTCTCTGTTGAATATGTTGTTGATAACAATATAGTTGCTCCACAAATTCGCTCCAAATCTTTTAATTAACCTTGGAAAACCTTGATGTGATGTGAGTAATAGTGATAATGAAATTTATTATATATGTGAAATTACGGAAATGTTTTACCCTACAATGAATGTGGGATTAATTTGTTTTTAAAAAAAGTTAACATGTTAATTTTGTTATGGTGATATAGGAAACTATGATAAAGTGAATATTATGGAATTGTTTTATAGCACGGTGAATGTGGGATTAATTTGTTTTAGAAGGTATTATAAAAATTAAATAAAACATTCAATTGTCTAGTAAATATTATATAGTTTAACTATTAAATTAATTTAGGTAAAAGATTTAGTTTACAATTTTAAATTTAAAGATTTATTTCATAAAAACAATTTAGTTGAAATTTTTCAATAAATTGTAGAGTAAAATAATGGAGGGAAATACATGAAATGAAATTTTTGGAGGGAAAAATTTTGGCGAAAATTCTTGGAGGGAAAATTTTTGGAGGGAAAATCTCATTATTTAAGCTATATAATATCATTAGGAGAGTTTGCATTTGTATCATTTAACCTCTTCTATTTGAAAGGGATGGATTCTTATGATAATGAATTTTCACTTTGTGAAGCATCAACATCTTCGTCGCTTAACAACTCTATTCATATTGATGAATATAACGGAAATTCTTCCACTATGAATAGAAAGTCAATTCTTCCACTTAGTCCTAATCCTAAGGACTATGAGAGCAGCACTGATAAAAGAGGGGATTAAGAATTTCAAATAAATAAAGGGTCACGGTTTCCACTTAGGACTAATTCTAAGGATTATGAGAGCAACAGTGATGAAGAGCATGATGACGAATTTCAAAAGAATGGAGTGTCACGATGTCCACTTAGTCCTAATCCTATGGACTATGAGAGCAGCAATGGTGAAGAGCATGTTGACGAATTTCAAAATAATGGAGTGTCACGGTGTCCACTTAGTCCTAATCCTATGGACTATGAGAGTAGCAGTGACGAAGAGCATGATGATGAATTTCAAAAGAATGGAATATCACGGTGTCCACTTAGTCCTAATCCTAAGGACTATGAGAACAATAATGATGAAGATCATGATGAATAATTTCAAAAGAATGGAGTGTCATGGTGTCCTCTTAGTCCTAATCCTATGGACTATGAGAGCAGCAGTGATGAAGAGCATGATGATGGATTTAAAGAGAATGGAGTGTCACGGTGTCCACTTAGTCCTAATCCTATGGACTATGAGAGCAGCAGTGATGAAGATAATGATATAAAATTTTAAAATTATGGAGTGTCACGGTATCCTCTTAGTCTTAATCCTATGGACTATGAGAGCAACAGTGATGAAGAATTTCAACTGAATAGAGTGTCACAGTGTCCACATAGTCCTAATCCTATGGACTATGAAAGCAGCAATGATGAAGAACATGATAAAGAATTTCAAAAGAATGAAGTGTCACGGTGTCCACTTAGTCCTAATCCTATGAACTATGAGAGCAGCAGTGATGAAGAGCATGATGAAAAATTTCAAAAGAATGGAGTATCACGGTGTCCTCTTAGTCCTAATCCAATGGACTATGAGAGCAGCATTGATGAAGAGCATGATGACGAATTTCAAAAGAATGGAGTGTCACGGTGTTCGCTTAGTCCTAATCCTATGGACTATGAGAGCAGCAGTGATGAAGAGCATGATGAAAATTTTCAAAAGAATGGAGTGTCACAGTGTCCTCTTAGTCCTAATCCTATGGACTATAAGAGCAATAGTGATGAAGGACATAATGAAGAACTTAGTCCTAATCCTAAGAAATATGAGAGTAGCAGTGACAAAGGACAGGATGTAGCATTTTCTGTAAATAAACAGTTACATTTTCGACGTAGTCCTAATTCTATGGACTATGAGAGCTAAGAATATCCAATAAACATTGAGTCAAATTTTCCATTTAGTCCCAATTATAAGGACTGTGACAGTAGCACTGAAGAAGGGGGAGATGAAGAATATCCTCCAAGTCAGTATTTGAAAAGCACAGCTGATCATAGTGTGGATAACATTCCTTCTAATGATGATGAAAATGCTTATACAAATGATGATCCAATGATGGATATGTTGCCAAGAAATATTGTATTGAGGAGTAGGAGTAGACCTTTTCGTATCAATGCAAGATGTTCTAGTTATACAAGGGGTAGAGTAGAATATATAACGAGAAGAATTTCTATCAACGCTCTCATTTCAAGTGAATGTTGTCAAAAAGATTGCTTGAAACATGGACTTCAAATTTGCATTAGAGAAAAGGGCGAGATATTTGTCAATGAATAAAAGCATGCAAAATTCATATTTAGTTGGGTGCATGAAATCTACATTGTCAAGTTATGATTATCATACTAGGTCTTTATTTATCTGTAGAAAGGCTTTCAAAATGTTTCATTCGATGGATAATTTTCGTCTCTCGAGAATCCAAGAAAACTTGGAAAAGGATCCCACATTTTATTCAGAAGTACGTCATAAACAACAGTTTGGGCCATTATCAAAAACTGCAATGTCATGGATGAAAGATTTCTTTTCAAAGCATGGAGAGTGTATGCCAAATAGAGAGACAATACATATTCCAGATAATTTTTCAAAACGAGAAATCTACAACTTATACAAAGAATATGCAGAAGGTGATGAGGGACATGGTCGGTTTATTACATATCAATATTTTGTAAAGTTATGGAAGAAAGAATTCAACAATGTTTGTATTCCTAAGAAGACAAGCATGGGGATTTGCAGTACATGTGCTTCTCTTAAATCAAAAAGGGACAAATGTGGAGGGTCAGAAAGAGGTAAGCATTCATAACTTTAACTTTTAAAATTGTATAGTCATCAACTATGAAAACGTATTTCTTAATGGCTTTCTTTTATGTTCAATTGTCAAAGAACTTTAGGAGCATCGTGAACAACAAACAAGTGAAAGGAAAAAGTTGTACAAGCATCTAAAGAAGTGTTATGATAATTTGAATAAATATTTGGGTTTGATGATTGATGGTATGGACCAGAAGAAAACATTTTTACCACGTTTTGTTCGCACACCCAAAAATTTACAGGAGGAAAATTTTATTTAGTATCACTTGGTCGGTTGTATGGTCTTTAATGGGAAAATATTTCCAAGGGTGTACTTCACAACTCCAAATATTCATAATGATGGAAATCTGACAATAACCATAATTCATGATGTGCTCTCATTGGTCTGGTAATCTTCCTAAAGTTTTGTATCTATAAATGGACAACACTTGCCGTGAAAACAAAAATCAGGTTGTTTTGGATATCTAAACATGCTTGTTGAATTGAGAATTTTTTAGAAGGTAAAGGTTGGTTTCCTTCTCATTGGGCACACTCATGACCATATTGATCAGATGTTCAGTGGTTTTTTAGTCACATTGAGGAGGAAGGAAGTTGGGAGCTTGCCATCATTAATTTAATGTATTAAGAAATTATACATGCCAGAGCCTACTTTTGATGTGTTGGAAGAAACTATTGACATGCGAAGGTTTATTCTGGGATCGCATGGTGAGGAGAAATGCATTGAACAACTTAATGACATTAGCTTCCAACATCAATTTCATACCAAAAAATTGATGGGAAAACACTAATATGGGGCAAGAAGTATTCACCTACTACAAAATGGGCATCGTCACCAAGTTTGGAATTTTTGAAGTTCATTCCAGATCTTCCAATATTTGCATCAAAAATATTGTTATTACAATCAGTTGGTGAAGTTCACAATGCACGCAGATAGAATAGAGATATAAATTACTCTGATTGCCTAGAAGAAATTAAAAAATGTATTAGATATACATATGAGTACTTTGACATTGTTGATTTAGTTTGGTGGGAGTCATTTTTCAATAATCAAAGTGATATCATTTCAACAACAACAAAATTATGAAGATATACCTTTGAAAAATCCATTTATTTGGCCCCAAAATGTGTCAAATGAACATGAGGAAATAAACATTGTTGAACAGCAACAATCTCAAGGTATTATTAATTCTTCACAGACAAAGGAAAGAGAGATGTATATTGGTTCCAGAAGATCTCGTGCACGACGTGAAGCCATGGAATACCTTTACAAGGGTTCAGTACAAGTTATCAAGGAGGGTTGCATGATCGCAGTGCTAGCAGATGGAGATCCCAATGGCTATCCATTTTGGGTTGCTAAGGTTATAAAGGTATTTACAGAAAATGAGGATGTTAGAGGTGTTGAAGTACATTGGTATGCCACAAATACACGCCCATTCAATGGTGTGGATAAGCTCGAGATGGTAGTTGACAACAAAATGGCAGAAAGAGAAAAAGAAAGGGTACAAATATAAATTGTCGCCGCATAGACCTCTTAAAATTGGACGATGTTGTCATACTTGTTTATGACTTTAATTTAACAAAGAGAGGAACTCTTCACTTCAAGACGATAGAGATTCTGGAAAGGTTGTTACCATAAGGAACAGTGTTGAGATGGGAGTCTGCTGAAACCAGTCGTAGATCTAGAAGAATTTTGAAACCTGAAATGGTGGGCATGCACGTGGACTCAGATGGGGCACTAGTTGATGAAAGAGAAGAATATGGAACATCTTCGTCTACATCCAGTCATTCATCTGAAGATGTGAATTCTGATGGTGTGCAAGAAAATATGAGTGATTTTGAATAATTGTCTAAAACAATTTGTATAATTAATGTTTGCATCGTATCTTGAAATAAAAAAATTTGATTTCCATATGGTGTTAAATCAGAAGTTATGAGTCATTTTTATGTTGTTGCATTATATGTCTTAATTATGATGTTTTTTATTGTTTAGAATATCTACAATGCAACATTAAATTAGAGATATAATGTATGTTTCATTCAATATACAAATAATAATATTTTGATTAATTTAGTCATGTAATTTGTTCATAATGTCATGGTTTTTTAATTTTATGGTTGAAAAAATTCCATTTTTTTTGTATCTTTAATGTTATGGTTGAAAACAATTAGAATTTTAGCAATCTTTAATGTGATGTTATTATATGTTTAACACCGTGGATGAAAACTAATAGAATTTTAATGTATTTCAAATCCCATTATTTTATCTTTATAGTCATTATTAAAACATGTTGAATTTATACTTAGGAAATAAAAATGTTATTCTACCAAAAACATTAGTGTGTTTTTTTCCTCATAAACAGTTGTTTTTTTTGCACATGAAAATTTGGTTTTACTAGCATTTTTTAAAAATGTTGAAAATTGACCATAAAAAAAACCATCGTTCCAGTATCAACACTTCGTTTTCAGGGTGTTTTTTGCACGAAAATTTCGTTTTCACTGCCATTTTTAAAAACATGTTCAAAATTGACCCTAAAAAAACCATTGTTCCAGTATACACACTTTTTGTTTTTAGCATTGTTTTTTGATGTTTTTCGAGGTTTTTTGGCCAGAGTTCCCGTTTTGAGTTTATAGTTCCCGTTTCAAAGTTTACATTGTTTCAAGGTATTAACAGTTTTAAAGGGAAATAATTTGTGGCCCATAGTGAATGGAGTGGAGCCCAAACCCATTGTTGTTGCATCTATTCCAAATTGGGAAAAAGGGGAAACAAAAGCAAAGGTGTTGCTACGAATGTCAGTTAAGGACAATATCATTCCTCATATTAGGGATTGTAAAATATCCGAAGAAACATGGGATGTTCTCAAAAGCTTGTATGAAACATCTAATACTAACCAGATTTTGTTCTTGAAGACCAAGCTTTTGTCAATTAAAATGGAGGCCAATGAAAGTATAAGCAAATTCATTTCCCATGTCAAAGAGCTAAGTGATAAGTTATGAGACATTGGTGAAAAGGTATCCAATACTGACTCGGTCACTATCACATTAAATGGCTTAGTGCAAGATTATCGAATTTTTGTTTCAAGTCTTCCAAGTAGAGAGAAGCCTCCTACTTTTGATGAATTGACAACTATTCTTCTACAAGAGGAAGAGAGGATGAATAACTTCAATTTGGGCTCAAACAATTCAGATTTGGCATTGGTAGCTAAGGGTAAGCAGCCATACAAAGGCAAGCCATGGGACAAAAGCAAAGGAGGGAAATTTGAAGTAAAGCAGAAAGGTATGGCACAATCTAAATTTCCAGTTCATGATAAGAGAAATGGTGATTGTTATTATTGTGGCAAACATGGACATCATGCTAAATATTGATATAAAAGGAAATATAATGAATCTAAACAAAGAAACAGAAGGCATAATGGGAATTTTGTGGACAGAGACACCTCAATCAATGATGAATTTAAAAATCTCAAATTGTTTGTTTCTGATGTTGCATTGTCTGCTAAGACTAATGATGTGAATGCTTGGTTCATTGATTTTGGTGCATCACACCATATGTCTTGTAATAAGGATTAATTTGATGAATATCATGAGAACATTGATGGAACATGTGTTTATCTAGGAGATAACAAATCCCTTCAAGTTCAAGGATATGGAATAATAGGTGTGATGTTACCTAATGGAAAAGAGAGACATATCCACAAGGAATTCCTAGTATAAAAAGGAATTTAGTTTATGTTTCCACAAGTACCAGAGTTGGGGGCTTGTATAAGTTGAATGTGACCAGGACAGGGCATCAAGCATTGGCGTCTACAACAATGTCAACAGAAAATTTATGGCATCAAAGGTATGGGCATTTAAATCACAATGATTTAATGTTACTTCAAAGAAAAACAATGTTTGAAGGTCTTGCTGTTATGAAGAATAATCATGTTGAATGTGAAGCATGTGCACTTGGCAGGCAACATAGAGAGGAATTTCCTATACATGAAGAAAAAAGGCAAAGAGAAATACTTGAATTAATTCATACTGATGTATGTGGACCTATGCAAACTAGATCTCTTATTGGAGCATTGTACTTTCTTATTTTTGCTTATAATAGATCTAGATACACTTAGGTCTATTTCATAAGAAAGAAAAGTGATGTTTTTGAATACTTTAAGGAATTCAAAAACATGGTGGAAAAACAAATTAGGAAATACATCATAATTCTCAGTTCTGATCAGGGGGGGAATACAAATCAAGACTTTTAATCAATATTGCAAAAGTCATGGGATTCTACAAAAATTTATAGTGAGAACACTACTGGAATTTGCATGGAGTATGCTTCAAGGTAAAAATATCTCTAATGGTTTTTGGGTTGAAGCCATTAGTACTGTTGTTTATTTGAAAAATAGAAGTCCAACCAAAAGTTTAAATCTAAAAACACCTTTTGAAGTATTTTATGGATATAAACCAAAAGTGAATCATTTAAGAGTTTTTGGATGCAAGGCATTTGCTCATATTCCAAAAGATGAAAGAAGAAAATTTGATGCAAAATCAATTAAGTGCACATTCATTGGTTATTGTGATGATCAAAAGGCATACAAGTTGTTTGATCCTAATTCACATAGATTGCTTACAGGTAGGGATGTGGTGTTTCATGAAAATGTAGATGAAGGTGATAAAATGAATAACACGGGTGTATAGTATGGTATTTATGATTATGTCAAAATTGAAGCAAGTTTTGAGTAGGAACAAGAACAGATACAACAACAGGTACAGGTTCAAGAGCAGGAAGTACTCAGCGGTCATGACACTCCAAGAAGAGAACAAGAGACTCCACAAACCAGAAAGAAGGATGAAAGCAGTAAAACTCTAAGGAGGTCATCACGTCAAATTCAACCACCTATAAGGTGTAAATATTATGCGTTGATGTCTCATGTAATGAATGTTGTAGAACCTTCAAGTTATGAAGAAGCTAAAGAATATAAAGAATGGAGAGATGCAATGAATGAGGAATACAACTCTATAATGAAGAATGACACATGGGAATTAACAGAATTTCCCAAAGATAAAGTTCCCATAGGATACAAAAGGTTTTTCAAACCAAAGTTTAATGTTGATGGTAGTATTGATAAGTATAAAGCTAGATTGGTTGCAAAAGGCTATTCATAGAAAGAAGGCATTGATTATGAAGATACTTTTTCACCTATAGCTAAACTGAATACAATTAGAATCATGATTGCATTAGCTACAAAACAAAATTGGAAAATGCATCAGTTAGATGTCAAATCTGCTTTCTTGAATGGTGAATTAAAAGAAGTTTATTTGGTTCAGCCTAAAGGGTTTGTAAAGTAGGGACAGGAGCATCTTGTTTGCAGATTAAAGAAAGCTTTGTATGGTTTGAAACAAGCACCAAGATCTTGGTATGTGAAAATTGATTCATTATTTTATGAAAAAAGTTTTGTGAGAAGCAAAAGTGATCCTAACTTGTACATCCGTAGGGATGAAGATGGGAACATTGCCCTAATATCTTTGTATGTTGATGATCTTATCATAACAGGTAGTGTACTCAAGTTGATTGAAGAAATCAAAATTCAGTTGTCACGGGTATTTGAAATGAAGGATCTTGGTCAATTTCATTATTGTTTGGGTCTTGAAATTTGGAGGGAATCTGGTAAGACAATCATCACACAAAGCAAATATGCAAAGACAATCCTTGAAAGGTTTTATATGTTTGAATGCAAACCAGTGTCTACTCCTTTGGAACAGAATGCCAAGTTGTACAGTGATGATAGATCTAAAGAAGTGAATGGAACTTTGAGTTGTCAATTGGTGGGAAGTTTGAACTACCTCACCACTACCAGGCCAGATACAGCGTATTCTGTCAACGTCCTTAGTCAATTTATGGCTAAGCCTTGTGAAAGCCATTGGAAAGAAGCAAAGAAAGTCCTTCGATATCTGAAGGGAACACTTTATTTTGGTATTTTGTATACTGATGAATCTAATGTTGAGTTGGTAGGTTTTTCTGATTCAGATTGGGCTGGAAATCCTGATGATAGAAGATCAACCTCTGGATATGCATTGAATTCAGGATAGGGGATCATATCATGGAGCAGCAAGAAACAACCAATTGTTTCTTTGTCATCCACAAAAGCTTAATACAAAGCCTTAGACCAATGAAACTTATGAAGCTATTTGGTTAAGGAGGATTCTTGAAGATGTTGGAGAAAAACAAAGAGGACCAACAAACATCAAATGTGACAACCAGAGTTCGATGAAGCTCGCAAATAATCCAATTTATCATGCAAGAACTGAACATATTGAAGTCCCACATCATTTCATAAGAAAAAAAGATACAATCAAATGAGATTCATTTAGTCTATTTTAATACAAGTGAGAATGTAGCTGACATCTTTACCAAGCCTCTTGGAAAGATGAACTTTGAAATATGTAGACAACTAGGATTTGTTGAAAATCCATTTCTCCTTAAGGGGGAATGTTGGAATAATGTAGAATTGATATGTCCAGATAGAGTTGATGAGTTGTGTCTTCGTAGTTTGTGTTGTGAATTGGTGATCCGAATTATTTGGATCTAGAATGTCCTAGAAGTTGTCTATGTGTGCCTATATAATGTATTGGTTGTCCAAACAGTTTGATCAATGAGATTTGGTTTTATTCTTGTGCATCTCTCTGATTTTCTAATACTACACAATTGCAATAAACTTTCAACCATGTGGAGCAACATCTATTAAAATCTGTATCCCCGTGACCACTACTATTGGATCTAAGATTGTATGTTCAATACCTACCAAAAGTTAAGGGTTTGCCATGGAATATGAGACAAAACTATGAAAATTTCTATGAAGCAAAATAAATGAAACAAAGCCATGAAATTCTATCACTTCATATTTGATATGGTTTAACTCACTCATTTTCAATTATCTACATTAAAATTGACAAAACACCATAGTCGCAATCTAATCTATCTATTGATTTTTCTTTTTTCTTTTTTTGGGTAAATCAAAAAGGGCCAATAGCTAGGCCCAAATTCCATCATGGAAGGAATTAGTAATGTAGAGGAATTATGTTTCATGAAGAAATGAAATTCAAGCTAATAAAATAATTGTAAACCATTTTTTTTCCAATTTCCACCATAAAACACAAGAACTATGTCAAATTCCACTGAGAGGGTAGAAATCCTAAGTAACAAACCACACATGAGAACACCACAAAAGATTTTGTCAAAAACTACTACTTTTCACAATGAATGCTGGTTAAAGTTGTCCATGAACAACACCAAATAAGTGATACAAATGAAACAAGAAACTCTAGACTAGCATTTACATCATTGAGCCCTCACAATGGCCATTGTGTCCAAAATATCAAGTAATGGTGGACTGGAAAAGATTTCAGTAAGTGTAGAAAGGAGACTACATTGTCTTGAATTGGAAAAGGAATGATCCAAAATAAGGCTCATCACAACAAATAATGTGTTGACATCATGTAACTCCCCACCAATATGCAATAATATTATTGGGAATGTAAATGTTGTTGCGTGAAACCAAAAAAACTCCATATTCACTTCTTTGAATTGCAAGTTTTTAAAAGCATGTGAAGGACCACATGATTGATGAAAAAGGGGTGAAGCCACAATGGACAACTAGAATTAGGTTAGGGATGATGATGGTGTTGGTGTCTAATATATATATATGATGGTCATGGTAATAAGTATTTCATTGTCTTTGCAAGCAAATTTTTTAATCCAAAATTCCAGTCCATGCAAAACTGCATGAGTAGATTTCTAACATATATATTTCCTCCATAAATAGCCTTCTATGAGACAAAATTTGAAAGGGGATATTTCTATTATTGTTTTGACCTAAATCTTTTATTTTGACATTGAGATAAAAAGTTTTCTAAAAGAATACCCTGAACCAACATGCTCTTTATGAAGCCTTTATACTTCGAGGTCATCATAAAAGCTTCCGTACCAAAGGCCATTTGAATTTACAAGCGCCCCAAGCAAAGCCTATTTGAATTTACAGTTAATAAAAAAATTTGTTCATTACAACGGATCAAGGAATTGATTCAAGCATTTCGAGGAATTATATATATATATATATATAGAAGACATAGCGATAGCAAAATGGAAAGGAGATTGATATTTATCGTGTATGTACATTCAACATTAAATGATCTCTAGTGTTCTGAGGTCCAAGTCACACATCAGGCCAGCAAAGAGTTATTACGAACCAACAGAGTCTAGTTGCCCATAAATGACTGAACCGAAGTTCCACTTAGTTTTCGCAGAATTTTGCAATTTATACTTACAATATTCTTCTACATCGATGTTATTGGACCTAGACTATTCTCAGGGCATACTATATAATATTTTGGCATTTCCACTATTATTCTGCCTATTTATTTGCAGGCGCAGGCGCTTCAGACATCAGGGAGAGCTCATTGATTTAATCTGGCTTCACCTATTTGCAAATAAGAGATGACCATTGCTTCAGATTTTGCCCTAGAAGAAAACCTGCAAGATAAGTATATTCCCTATCAAGAGCATGCTTTCATTAGGGCCAACTTGAACGCATCATTTTCAAACATCATTTGCACTCTTTCCAGTACATTCATTTCCTTCAAATTCAACTTTTGCATTATAGAGGTGACTGATTTTCCTAATTATAATTTACCTGAGAGGTTTTTCTTAAGGCATCTCTATATTTCTTCTACAGTATCATTCTGCATTACTCCATTCCAAAATTCTTTCACTTAATCAGTACCATGTTGGAAAATGGTACTAGGTTTGGTCTTTATTTAATATATTTGAGTCATCTTGTAATGTATTCGTCAAAAGAATAATGAAAAGGATTTTTATTATTATTATTGACTTATTAAAGCATGGGTTTCATGCTTGGATCATTATGTTTTAGGTCGGTCTCCATTGAAGACTTCTAGGATTTATTATGAGTCAATAGAGTCATTGTACTTTTAAAGAGACCCTTTTTGGGCTTTTGAATAACATAAAAAGGTTAAGTATTGAGTCAAAAATGAATTATGTCGTCTCCACATCAAGTCGGCCTTAAGATGATCAAGGCGGCCTCAAGTAGGCAACTCGACCTCACCAAAGAACTATAAAAGAAGCAGTTCGAACTCCATTTGAAGCACTCACTCTCACAAGCAAGTTTGATATCTCTTGAAGTTGGAAAAAGTGCTAATTGGAAGAAGGAAAAAGAAGTGTGGTTGGTCTAGAAGATGGAAAGGAAGAAAATTGTAACTTTGGTGCAATTATCTCTTTCTCTCTCTCATGCCCTAGTTTGGGAGATCGAAGTTCTCTTGTTAATGTTGTAGTCAATTGCCATGTGACGTTGTTGCCAGTGTAGGTTGAAGTTGCTATTGTTGGGTGTTGTTGCCTCAAAAAGTTGTATTGGGCCTAGATCGAAGTTTCTAAGAGAAGATCAAAGTATTCCAGTGAGGATCAAAGTCTCCAAGGCAAGATAGAAGTGACTGGGTCGAAGTAAGTGTTGTCACTGCCGCTACTGCCAGGTCAAGAAGAATCATCTCCAAGAGGAGGAAGGTTGACTTGGTGTTGAGGAAAGTTTTTGTCAAGGTCTAGAGTCTTGGAATATTTCCAGAAAACTATTGAAGGAAGAATTACCGATTGGGTTTTCCCCTAGAGAGGGGTTTTTCCCTCATTGTGAGCCTATATCTTTTGTCCATTGTTCTATGTGTTTTTGCTTTGGTAATTGCTTGATGAACAAAAAGAAAGAAGATATAAGGAAATCTAATAAGTAGTCAAAGATCACAAGTAATTATCAAGTATAAGTAAATATTTTTGCCTTTCTGCTTTTCTAACATGATATCAGAGCTTTGGTGAAGAAAGAAGAAAAACGCAGTCTCAAGCACATGATCAAGGAATCATTCAAAAGAGTTATTCAAGAGAAAAAGTATACCATCTTCAAAGACAATGTCTAACACAATCAAGGGAGAGAATAAACTTGAAGGAGCTTCAAACTACAAGTTTTGGAAAAAGATGATTGATCTCATCCTCGAAAAGAACAAGGTACTAGACTTGGTCAAAGGAAAAGTAAAGAAGCCTACAAATGACTCCAGTGATGCTGACAAATTAAAGTTCAGGGAATTAGAATTGGTGGTCATGACTCTAACAGTAGAAGAAATAAAGGACTACCTTGTCTCATTCATAGCCAACATCAATCATGCTCAAGAAATGTATGAAGCCTTGTCAAAATTATTGACTATTAAGAACATTGGTCAAGTAGCAAGTTCGAAAAATGAACTAAGGACCACAAAGATGACTAAAGAAGACACAGTGGCCTCCTTCTTTGTGAAGATAACAAGAATCAAGGATGGTCTTTTGACCATTGATGAAATTGTTCCAAAAAAAGAACTCATGATCATTGCTCTATTAGGATTACCACCTGGGGTGCATTTGTTGCAGGACTTAACAGTTGGATGGAAGCTCCCACTTTTGAAGAACTATGGATTGTCTGCAGTCAAAAAGAATTAAGGATCTCATTAGTTGTCAACCCTGAAGGAGTTTCAAATGCCTACACTGCTCAACATAAAGGAAAGAAATCAAAAGGATCAAGGAAGAAAGTTGACATGTCCAAGGTAGAATGTTATCAATGCCATAAGAAGGGTCACTACATACGTGATTATCCCAACAACCCAAGAAATGAAAAAAGAGAAAGAGATCATGCTAACATTGTTGAAGAAGAAGAGCCAAAAAAAGTCAAACACGAAGAATCTGACATACTTACACTACTAAATCCTTTACTTTTAGTCTTAGATGTCCTATTTTGTATTTTTGATGTTTTAGAATTTATAAGTTTTTAACATGTTTTTGGAAAATACATTTTCTTTTGTTTTGATAAGTTTATAAGTATCCCTCAAGCTTTGAAGGGAGCCCTCAACATCTCCCAAAGATAAGTATCTCTTTTCCTTTCAATATTTGGTTTCATGTACTTATTTAAGCTTTGATTATATTTAAATACTAATCACCTTTCTCCCTCTATTGTTTTGATTAGGAAAACATTTGCTATACCCTCAAGGAGTATGGAAGAGAGCCACCCAAGGTAAGGTTTGTCAAAGGTATGCTTTAAAATACAAACAATTGATTTCTTTAAATGTTTTATTCATTTGACAATCTATTACTAATAGTGTTATGTCTAGCTATATTGAATCATAATTATTCTTATTTTGGGTGATTCATTACTTGATAAATCTACCTCACTCATATTCTTAACTGAATTTACAAAACCTTAGACAGGTTCTCTGGAAAACCCTAACCTAAGGGTATGCTAATGTGAATAACTAAAACCTTAAACTGCTTAGGGTTATTGAGAAATGCTATTTGAAGTCTTAATGGATGATATGTTTGGGATTTTTGGTATGATCAGGAAAACCCAACTTGTTAGGGTTGAATGATAAAGTCTAAAATCTCGAACCTTTGAAGTTCTGGTACTTTCGGGTTTGCTATGTTCCTTATTGAAACGCTAACTCATTAGGGTTTGGTGGCATGTGTAAGATAATGTCTTAGAAATGATTTCCTTGAAATGTGTGTTTGTCCGATCAAACCCTAGTCTAATCAAAGTTGTTTGTCTAACTCTTATCGATATTTGTGAAGTTGGGTTTGACTAACACATGATAGGAAATCCCTACGCATGATGATAAAGTCCTAGATGTATGGGTTGATATGTTTATTAGTAAGAACGAATCCTAAGGTTTGGAATTAAGCCCTAGTCAATGTTTGTCTATCTAGAATGATAGTATTTGTGAAATTCTAGGATTTTGGAGTTAAACTTTAGTAGAAGTGAAAATATCTAATGTATGATAATGTAATAATTTGAGATTTGTGTAAGATCATTTAAATCTGAGTTTTAGTTGTGATTGATGTTTGATTGAAAAATCTAGGGTTTGTAACTAACCCTAGTAGAAGCTAGTCATGTTGATGACTAAGTTGAGATTGATTTTGATTAATTAAATTCTCATGTATGAAATCTAGGATTTGTGTGAAACCCCAGTTAAAAGTCTAACATATGAATTCTTAAATTTGTTAGATGTTGTGTATTTGTGTAAATTATTTCTAGGGTTTGCCATATGTTGTAGTAGGATATGTCATGTTTTTGAAAGAAACATTGAAATCCTAGATAAAATGAAAGTTGGTATGAAGTAGCCTAGGATTTATGACAGTTCCTAGCAAGATGTTGAAGAGTATGTGTCTCTTGTTTGTTTTGGTTTCTGATGTATAGTGTTGAAATGCTTCCATAATTCTAACATGGATAACTTCATGCTTCTATAGTTTTAGTTGTACTTGTTATCTAAGTTGTGCAGGGACGTCATCTTCAAAATGATGAAGATATTTGTGAAAGTAAACTTGATGTGATACGCATGATATGAATGGTGATGGTAATGATAACTCTGATGAGATGAATGAAAGTTCTTCATGGTTCATATAGTTGAGATCTTCCTTGTATTTGTATATGATGAATACCTCC